>LR749496.1:1967488-2003089 GCA_902729485.2 Mus minutoides
CTAGCTGTGTCCGCTGGGCTCAGAGGAAAGATGGCGCGGCGGCGCGGTTCTGGCTGGGGGAGGCCCAGCCTCCGGTGGGGCGGAGTTCTCAGTTCCTGCCCCTGGAGTGAACTGCTGACCCGCTGCTCCCAAAACCACCTCTGCACTCACGCGTAACCCCAATGCGATTTTAAAGTCCTGGGGTGTCCCTAGCTGTGTCCGCTGGGCTCAGAGGAAAGATGGCGCGGCCAGCCCTTGGCTCTTTACAAGTCTCCTAAGAACACATGGAGTAACATTGATGTTATCTTCAAAATATATCTTACTGTATTGCCTTTTAATTTTAAGTTCAGTATATGGGTGACTACTACCCATGCTGGTTTATGTGCTTTATTATAGTTGATGAAAGCAATAGAATGCAGATGAAATACGTGTATGGCAGCTAAATGTGGCATAGGTACAGTACCGAGACAAAATGAATTTTGCTCAAATGTGAACAACACTTGTAAGAGGTATGAAGAGGCTGATTTCTAAGGATATAAGGACCTTGGATTGCAGTCAATTTACACCACAGGGTCTGGCTTCATTCTATTAATGCCTTCTTGACTTTGCTAAAAGGGTTTTGGGGAGACCACCAAAGAGAAAATGTGTACTAAAGGTAAAGTCTCTCTCTCTCTCAACCTCTCTCTCTCTCTCTCTGTGTATTTGTGTGTGTGTGTTTGTGTGTGTGTGTATGTGTGTGTGTTCATTCTGGGAAGATAGCTGGTCCATCAGCACTCATATAGAAGCTGAAAGTGTCCTGACTGGCATACCACTGAGAATGTCCTCAGGTAACTTTCAGCTAAAGACAATTCCAAAACTATATAGTAGTCAGTTCTATGGAAAATGACACTGCCATTTTATTCTTAGAAGTAAACAATTCAAATTCCGTTCTGGTTTCAAAGTCTTGGACTTTCTCTGACCCTGCCACTTTCCATCTGTCTGTCACAAACACATCATTTCCAGCCCCAGGTCTCTGTTTCCTTGTCTGTGAAATGAAGGGATGGAATCGATAAAGTTTATGATCCTGTCTACAGATTATCTGGATCAAGTGACAGGTAATTCTCTGTTTGGACATTAAAAACTTAACCCTCAGAACATAGTCAATTGTATCCTAGAATGACAAAAAGACCACATAGAATATAGTGACAATATATTTGAAAATTCTTTAGAAAAATAGCGACATGAATAGTGAATGATCCATATATGTGTAAGGATCTTGTTGATAATGGTGTTGGCAAGGGTACATTAGGGATGGAGAGGTGACTGAGCAATCATGAGTACTTGCTGTTGATCCAGAGGTCCAAGATTCAGTTCTGAGCACCCACATTAAGCTGCTTACAACCTCTTGTATCTCTGACCTAAGCAAACAATTTCTTATTGCTGCTATTTGAACATGCTAAAAGACATGGGAAATGATGTGAATGAAGAAACAGAGACAAGATGACCAACAATCCTTGTGACCAATGAGCAGCCCATAGAAGCCATGGCATGGCAGATTGAAAAGTCATGTTTGGAACACAATGCAATAAGACAGATTGAAGTTAATGAACTGACTTCAGTATCTAGGAAGTGCAGAATCCTTGGGCATCTTTTCATCATCTTACAGGGGAAAATTCCTTCTATCCATGGTGTGGGGTACAGTCAAGAATGAAGCTGTCTAAATTGAGCCTTTGCTTCCCATTTTTGTATGCACACAGATCATGTGACCCACCTTCCCACAGGTCATGTGCAGAATGATGAGCAGTCCCGGAGTGAGTATGTAAGCTATGAGGAATTCCAGTTTTGTTTCCAGGGCATCCACTTCGGATTGAATGCATGAGAAAGTTTTAGGAAAGGGTGAGGTTCCAGAACACAGCAACCCAAGCACCTTGTACTCAAGAAAAGGATACTTGAATTAAAAATACCTATGTTGTTCTATGATGTCACCAAAAAATATATCTATAATATATTATGTAATAGAACTTTCAAATATTGTCTTCTACCATAATATGAATCCTGGTTTGTTTTCTACTGCTGTGAAATAACAATCTCATTAAAAAAAAAAAAACTTGGGGAGGAAAGAGTTTATTTGACTGACATTTTCATGTCACAGTCCATCATTGAGGGACGTTAGAGCAGGAAATCATGCCGGAACTTGGAGACAAGAAATGATGAAGAGGCCACGGAGGGGTGCTGCTTACTGACTTGCTCCCTGTGGCTTGCTCAGCCTGGTTTTTTTATACAGCCTAGCACCACTTTCCAAGGGTGACACCAACTACTGTGAGCTGGATTATCTATATCAATCATTACTCGGGAAAATATCCATAGAGAGTTGTCTATAGATTAATCTGATGGAGACATTTTCTCAATTGACATTCCCTCTTCATAAATGACCCTGGCTTGTGTCAATTTTAAAAACACTAATCCACATGATGTATTAAAAGTTATGGCCATTCATAACCCCAAACACATGCAAAAAATCTATCATAAGAGAATTATAGACTATATAATTGCAGTGATACAAAGTGCCAAGGGAGGTGAAAGTAATAGGAAAAATATCAGAAAACATGTTGCTTCTGGGGGGTTAAAGTAGAATTTCACTGGTAAGAGGTCCAGGAGAACTTTCTGGAATGATTGAACCATTTTATGTCTTTACCAGGGATTAAGTCTTCAAAATTTCAAAAGTTGACAAATACATAGCTAGAAAATGTGTTATGCCTTGTTCATAAATGTCACCAAAGGAACAGCAGTTGGCAGGCATCTTACAGTAGTGAGTTCTGTGTGTGATGAATAACTAGAGACCTGCAAATAATGCTTTAGGGATACATAGAAAATAAGATGCATCCCACAGAGTTTATAGATAAACTTCTGAATTAAGAAGGGTTCACAGGAACCAAACTTTTAGTTTAAGAATGAGAATGAGTGGAACTTGAACCCAGTTTCTTTCTTCCTAAATTTCTCACTCATGTCTATATTGGATTGACGGGCACAAATCCAAATCATTTGTTGTAAATCATATAGATAATAGAACTATCATTGGCTAGCCTGCCAATGATAAGGAAAGTGAAAACACCCATACAGAAGAGTTTCCACAACGTACTGTGAATTAACTCTGCTATTTAGGTTCACTGTGGAGTTGTCAGAGGGTTGTGACATCCGTAGATGAATAATTAACCTGTGCAGCAAATCCATTTCATTTGCTGCCATGATATAGCCAATCAATGCTGGCTTGCTGTTGGCTCATTTGGAAAATGATGCGGCTTCCCACTTAGACTTAATTGCAGTGCAAAGGTTAACAATTATCTTTTCCATAGACGCATCCGATGCTTCGATATCATTGTATGTGCCTATAATTAGGTACATAATTTGTCTTGCAGAAATTGTAGCCCAGTCATTAACTGTATCTTATGCCCGTAATTAGAATTCAAAAATAGCAAATGGGAAAAGTGGGTTGGTGGGGGAGTAGGGCCATTACATTGTGAAGATCTGTTTGGAGCAACCAATATCTTCCTGGATTGCTGCCTTCCATTAAAATTAAAAATGATTAGGGTGTGTGAAGAGGGTGAAAATTACAGAAGAGTAAAACAACAACAACAACAACAACAACAACAACAACAACAACAAAAGAAACCATTTAAATTGCTTGTCCAGGACTTGATTGAAATCATTTTAAAAAAATCTCACGAGCATCCCAAATTCAACACTTGAAAAGAAACTTATTATCCACTTCGGGCCACTGTCTGTCTGTCTCCTCCGTCTCCTGTCCACTGTTTGTCTCTTCTCCTCCGTCTCCTGCATTTTCAGTTTCAGATCAGGTCAGGCCTCAGAGTGTCACCCAGTGTCACTGCTAATACCTTCGTTCCAATCAGACTGGCATTTTAATACAAAGTGCTTTCAGGCATGTTGCTGCAGTCCATGCCAAGCATGTCACTGCAGTCCATGCCCTGATGAGTCTGCGGTTCTCTTTGCATCATGATTGATGATCAGTTTCTCACAGATATACAAATGGCTCTGCATTTCTCCTGATTGCAGTATCTAATCACACACGTGGATACATCACCCACTGCTGTAAAGCTTTAGACTGGCTATTGTTTCCTCTACAGCAGCTAGGCAGGCACACAAATATGCTTTTACTTTAAACTCTGTGCCCATTTAATGCTCCTTGATCAACTCCATGATGTAGTCACTAGCTCCATTGATTGTTTAAGTTAACAGACAAGTATGCTCATTATTTCTGTTCTTGCAGTACCTGTGTGGGAGTGACTTTCTTTAATTTAGGGAAGTTTTCTTTTATGATTATGTTGAAGGTCTGGCCTATGCCACCGATATTGAATGCTTCTCCTTCCAGGCATATAATTAAATATTTGGACTTTTCATGACATCCCGTATTCTCTGCACATTCCTTTCATGGTCTGTTTGTATGTGTGTGTCAGTGTGTATGACTGTGTGTTTTAACTTTTTCCCCATATTCTTAGCTTGAGTTGTCGAATTTCTCTACTTTATCTTCAAGTTCCAATGTTCTATCTTCCACTTGATCCATTCTGCTTGTAAGGCTTCCCCTACATTTTCTAGTTGGGCTATTTATTGACTTTTTCAATAACACTTTCATTTCACTTGGGGCTCTCTTCAATATTCGTATCTCTTTACTGAATTCAGTTTTCAAATTCTGAATTGTCTTCTTCATTTCACTCAGCCTTCTGTGTGCTCTTTCCTACAGGTATTTATTGCTATTCCCATTAACTTTATTGAGCTGTTTGTTCATTTCATCATTAAACTCCTTCCTGTTCTTTGATGGGGCTTAGGATCAGTCTTTTAATTTCTGTGGAATGGGTTTATTTTAGTAATTCTCATAGGAAAACATTTTTTATAGGGCCAGTGTGTTTGAGGGGTACGTTTTTGTAGTTTTGCAATATGACCGGGACTTATAAAGTTCTTTCATTGTTTTTGTGTCTGATATGAGGTTCAAGCCTGACTTGAGATTCAAGGCTGGGCCAAGGCAGGAGATACACTTCTGGGATAGGACAGGGCAGATTATGCATATCTATGATTAGTCAGTCCCAAGAGTGTGTACAACATGTGTTTGCAACTGAACAACTGTGTGGGAGAGGGGCTCAGCAGGGGAACAGGAATGGAGATCTGGAGAGAAAACAGAAATTGATGGGAGGCATCTCTGGGACAAGTCAGAGACCTGGGCCTATGGAGCTTTTGAGGAGTCTATGCCTGTGACCATAGCTGAGACACAGAAGCAGGGGATATAGACAGGTGTGGCCACCTCCTGTTTCCTGGCAGGATTTCCAGTGGTGAGAAGTGGACATCAAACCACCCACAAAACCTTGGATCCAAAATTTATTACATCTCCAAGATGTACAAGGGACAATACAGAACAAAGATTGAGGAAATAGCCAACAAATGATTGGCCCAACTTGAAACCCATCCCATTCGAGAGAGCCAACCCCTAACACTATTAACGGTACTCTACTGTGCATGCAGATAGGAGCCTTAGCATAACTGTCTTCTGAGAGGCTTCATCCAACAGCTGATAGAAATAGATGCAGAGATCCGCAGCTAAACAACATGCAGAGCTCAGGAAATCCTGTAGAATTATAGGGGTAGGATTGATGAAACCAGAGGGGTGAAGGACACCACAAGAAGACCTACAGAGTCAAATAGCCTGGTCTCATGGGAGCTCAGAGAGACTAAACCTCCAACCAAAGAGCATGCAGGGGCTGGACCTAAACCCCCTAGAAATTTGGAGTAGATGGGTAGCTTGGTCTTTATATGGATCCTCTAACAATTGGAATGGGGCTATCTCTGACTGTTGCCTGCTATTGGATCCACTTCTTCTAGCAGGGTTGCGTTGTCTGGCCTCATTGGAAAAGCATGTGCTTAGTCCTGCTGTGACTTGATGGCTCACGGTGGGTGCTACTAAAGGGGCTTCCTCTTCTCTGAGGAGAATGAGAGGGGATAATGGAGGGAGGGATTTGTGAGGGAAGGGCGGGGAGAAGAGGAGGGAGGGAGAGCCAGGATGAGGATGTAAAGTGAATAGATAGATAGATAGATAGATAGATAGAACACCAAACAAACAAACAAACAAACAGGTGCACATTCCAAGACAGGCCTGGGAGTGGGGGGGGGGGTCAGTGCTGTGGAGAATGTTCTGGGAAGTTCACCAGATGAAGCTGAAACACTAGTTCTGGAACTTTTTGGGTGTGTGGAGATGGTGAGGTAGAATTAGAGCAACTGGACAGCCCCTTAAGTTTCCAGTGACTGAGAACAATCATCTTTATATAGCTTATAATTTTATGGGTCAGGAATATAGAATAGTTAGAACAGGTGGTCATTTCCAATGACCAGTATCAAGGAGGGCTGAGAAATCTCCCATAGTTTCTCCAACAAAAGGTCCTTCATCTTTCTCTGAACATATCGCTTTTGTTTCCATGGCTTCTATATTTGGTTTTGCATCTTGTAGCATAGATATCTAAATGATACTCTAAGGCCAGGAAGTTGTAAGTACCCAGATAGTTAAGTCTTATGACAGATAAATGCATGACACTGCATCTACCATGGGCTAATGAGGAAAGCAGCCCCAGAGGCTCTCATATTTAACTATGGAGCTATGGGATCTCCATTTATATGGGAAAACATCATACTGTAGAAGAGCAGATACCTTGGTGCTGGGAGTCATGGCCTTGTGGAAAACTTCTAGCTTACATAAACAGCCCTGAGAGAACATTTGTGGTCAAAACCGAAAGAATATATAGATAATAAAACATGCAGACGTACTAGTATTACATTTCTCGGGTTAGGTTGTAAGAATCCTATTCTCCCTTCCCTCCCCAACCTATTTCTCTCTCACAGTCCCAACTGCCTTATTGCCATCAGTCCTGTGGGGATACCCATGCACTGGGAACTGTGGAATCTTGTTAGCCACTTGAGTAACCCTGTAGACCGATGCCCTCAGATGCCTGCGCTCCTAGAAGCAGCTTGAACAAAATCTCCCAAGAAGTATAGATCCAGAACCACCCAGAAAAACTGCTCCAAGATTTCAGAACCCCAGAAGTCAAGTAAGAGAATGCTTATTTTATTGTATGTGACTATTTGTGGGGTCATTTTAAAATCACAAGAGAATTTATTTACTAGTCCATTTTTGTGAGCAACATTCAAGGGTGCAGCAAAGAAGAGCCCACCCTTTCCTCTTCTTAGGTTGGAACTGTAACGATTTTGCTGTTACTGGGCTAGACACCTAGGTGGTAATTCCTATTTGAAGTCTAACACCTGGCCGTTTTCTCCAACACAAAGAACCTCTCAGTTGCTACCAAGAGAAAGTAATGATCTCATTTCTTAGAGTATTTGAGCTAATTAGCGTGTGGTGAAGTGTGGCATGCCCAGCGGTAAACGATTTGGACTCAGTCTTCTAACACATTCTCTTAAAGAAATAAAGTGACGCCAACAAACAGACATTAAACTACAGGATACCAGGCCCCACAAAGGCCACTTACTTTTTAACTTTATTTTGATTCTTCATTATTAAAGTCCTAAGATTTCTGATTGTGTTGATTGAATTTAACTTCATTTGGTCTCTACAAAATTGGATCATGAAAGAAAAAGAAATACATGAAACTATCAGAAAAGATCTCATCCAATGCACTTCTCAGAAATCCCAGATGAACTGGATAATCTTCTGTATTTAAATACACCTCATGAAATATTAGATGTAGATAATTAAGAAGCTATAACTTAAATGTTTAACCTATACATACATCTATTAGCACATATATTAATTTTTCAGTTTTTTATACTGGCTTGTAGCCATACATTTCTAGATCATCAATTGCTAACTGGTCATCACTACTTAATATCTGGGAAGGGGAGGGCAGAAAAGAGTGGGAGCCACTACAAAGGGCATGGCAGAACTTCCTCTTCCCTCAACATCTGGAAGACAATGAGAGAGAGAGAGAGAGAGAGACAGAGAGAGAGAGAGACAGAGAGAGAGACAGAAAGACAGAGAGACAGAGACACAGAGACTGTAAATAACACAGACAAAGGAATCACCAAACATGTATACAAAATTTGGAAGGTCTATCTTAATTTTAATTTGATGTACTTGTAGATGTTTCTATGTTATTGTAAACCCACGCATGCATGTGTGTATGTTGCACACATGCAAACATGTGCATGTGTCTGAGGAAGCTAGAGAGGGCACCTGGAGCTATAGTTACAAGAAATTGTGAGCTGCCCAATGAGGGTGTTGGGAATTGAAGTTGGGGCCTTTGGAAAAGTTGCAAACATTTCTTTTTAAACTGCTAAGTCATCTCTTCAGCCACATGATGCAAATATTTTAAACCTTAAGGAGTTGATTATCTTTTAGAGAAAGACTATGAAGCCAGCCTGAGAGGCTTGAAACAGGAAATAGAACATTAAGCTTAAGAATATGAAATATGAACTGACATCTTCAGGAAGAAGCTCATGAAGAAACAACATCATCACTGAAACTGAGATGAAGGGAAGGACATAAGAATCCCAGAAGAAGTCATAATGGAGACAGTGGGGTCAGAAATGAGAAATCAAATACAAAAAGAAAAGTGTTTAAAATATTTAGAAAGTGTTTGATTAACTGTATAACCTCCACAAAACTATTGAATGTTTCTGATCCTGCCTGAGGAAGAACAGCACAGGCTATTAATTGAACAAGTATTTTTTTTAGTATCTATTTTCATGTTTATGAGTGTTTGCCTAAATGTGTCTGTGTACCACATGGATACAGGGCCCAAGGAAAACTAGAAGTGTGTGTCAGATGTTTGGGATTAGAGTTACAGACAGTTGTGAGTCACCATGAAGGCTCCAGGATTTGAATCCAGGTCCCATGAAAGAACATCCTCTTAACAACTGACCATCTCTCCAACCTAGATAAAAAATATTAACCATAAACATTTTCTACCACAATTAAAAAACAAACAAACAAACAAACAAACAAACAAAAACCAAAAACAAAAAAAAAACAAGGACACAAACCATGACCCGAATAGGAAAGGCTATGAAATGTGTCAGGTGACAGTTAATGAAATGGAGGCTTCAGAGTCTGCTTTATATTCCAATGACAACAGTTGTCTCAATAAAACACATGTTTGGGTGAACAAACAAGGTAAGAGATGGGAAAAAAGGGAGCAGGAAGTGGAGATGAATGTGTTCTGGGATCTATAGTTATTACAGGGGGAAATAGACAGTGGATAGAAGATAGAACATTGTACACATGCCTGAAAGAGTAAATAAAAAATTTTTAAAAAGATTAAGTAACCTGCAAGGGAAAATGAACACAAGGAATTTATTTGGTTTTTCCTATGCAGCCCCTCGAGAAGGGAAAAATCCTAAAGGACCCTTGAGGAGTATGTAAGCCAACAATTTATCAAGCTATGATTGCATTTGCACAGTTCACAGAAAATGTGGTGTGTGTGTGTGTGTGTGTGTGTGTGTGTGTGTGTGTGTGTTGCTTTGTAGTGTGGTTGTGTGAGTCTCTGTGTCCTGTTCATTCACATGAATGTGTAGCCATAGGGGGACCTGAGGTTGACACAGGATGTCTTCACTCAATTACTCTGTCCTAATACCTTTTGAGTCAGGGCATCTCGCTAAACATAAAGCTCATTGATTCAGAGACTGGCCAGGAAGTTATTTGTCTGGGCCACTCTAGTGCTGCAGATACAGGAGCCACCCAAGGCTTTACACATGAGCTCTAGAGAATCCTAGAACTCCTAGAAATCCTAGAACTTGGGTCCTTACGTCATGCTTTCCAGGGAAGCAGTTTGCCTATGGAGCCATATCCTCAGGCCCACAGACAATTTTGAGCATGAAAAGTATCTCAGAAAATGTACCTTTTTTCATGAAAATGATAGAAAATGAATTTAAACGAATCAATAAAAGGCTGAAGAAAGAGAGTAAAGACTTGAAAGTGGCTAACCCACTGCATTTTATGACCAGGAAAGAGGAACATGCCTTGTGAAAGAATAGGATGGATCTGCATTGCTGAATATGTCAAAGGCTTGAGAGAAACTAGAACAGAGTGAGTTTACCCCTGCATCAACAGTCATTACAGGGAGACAAATCCTGTCTTCATCACTGACAGAGAGTGTCAGGGAAACCAAGATGTGAATGGAACACAAATGAAGGAACTGTTGTTCCTAAAATCAAAGAGACCGACAAGAGCGCATTGCTGCTCACAGTTATCAACTACTTGTTATTATCTAGAGAAACAGAAACACTATCTTCTTCTGTTATTCTAAAGTAGACAAATGTAAGCGAAAATGTACCACACCTACATACCCTGGCTGTGGTCATATGTACCCCTAATCCCAACAATGGAGTATCTAGAAGGAAACTCAAGGTCTGCATTTAGTACACAGTGAGACTGAGGCCAGCTTGTCAGAAAAAGAAGGGGGAGCAGGAGAAAGGAGAAAGAAAAAGGGGGGAGGAGGAGGAGGAAGTAAGAAGGATGGGAGGAAAAAGAAGAAGTATAAGAGGAAGGAGGAAGGTAGGAAAAGGAAGAGGAGGCAGAAGGAGGGGGAGCTAGGAGGATGAGGAAGAGGAATGAGGAGGAAGGAGGGGGAGAAGAAGGATGGGGAGAGGAAGAAGGAAGAAGAAGAGGAAGAAGTAAGAAGAAGGGGAGTAAAAAGGAAATGGAAGAGGAAGGAGGGTAGGAGGAACAAAAGGGAGAAAGAAGGAGGAGGAAAATGTGGAAGGAAGAAAGAGAAGGGGAAGAAAGGAGAAAGAAATATGAAAGGAAGGAAAGAAGAAAAAACAATTTAATAAATCAATAACGTTGTCTAGTTTACAAAGCAACTTTAAAAAGTTGCTATCTGTGAGCAGATCTGGTTGAAGTTTTATTGAAGACTATTCAATAAGAAAGACATGTTTGCCAATGAGTCATATAAAACAGTAGCTGTACATTAAGTCAAAAGTACACCACTGTAAATCACAACCGACAAAAGATCAGCATTATGTCATGGCATGTCAATAAAACTTTCACTTAACAATAGGAGACAAATTCTCTACCTGGGTGGATATTAATAAATTATTTCTTCATATAAGCTTGGTACTAAAATACATGCTACATAACCTTAAGTTACCTAAAAAATGATGACAATCTAAGCAGTGTTTGGAAAGTGGCTGAAATGTGGAGCTCATGCATTCTGGGATTCTCACCCCAGATGCTACAGCTTCGCATTCAAATTAAGAAGGATGGAAAGGACAACATGGGCTTATCTCAGACCAACAGTGACACAGTAAAGAATTAAGATGTTAGAAATTAGTCACTTGGAGAAATAGAGTGTATACCCTGTGCAAGCTGGGATTCTGATGTTGATCACTAAACAACCAATAGAAAAACAGCACAGATGAAGAAACAGTGCAGAGGAGGAGGTGAAGGTGCACAGGAATTAAAAAAAAATCAAACATTATGCTGCACTACAGAAGCCAGTGGACTTGCAATGAAACAGAAACTTTCTGAAAAAATCCCCAAGATTTTCTGTAGGAAGGACCACACACATGAGAAGTTTTATCCTCAGAAGGAGCATGGAGGGGGAGCCATGCCAGTCTTTAAAGGGAAGGTAGTTTAGCTGTTATTTAAGCTATCAACAGCACAGATGAAGACGTCTGTTTCCAAGAATTCTTCATGAGCAAGTATTTCATTTTTACCAAAACCTGATAAAAGTTATGCACATGAAGAGTGACACATTCCATCTTTTAAAAAATACATATCTTTTGTGTGTGTGTGTGTGTGTGTGTGTGTGAGAGAGAGAGAGAGAGAGAGAGAGAGAGAGAGAGAGAGAGAGAGAAAGAGGGGGGAGAGCTCACATAAGCGTTGAGGTTGGTTATATGCACTGTATAGTTGAGGTTGGTTATATGCACTGTATATTATTCAGGTGCTGAGTTCTATACCACAAGCTCAGGTTGCAGTCCGGACATGGGTATTGTATTTACTAATGTACTGTAAGGAATGCTCCCCAGTAATCCCCAATTGGTAAATAAAATGCTAGAACCTGTGACTGGGCAGGGAAGAGAGGATGGTGGAGCTTAGGATCAAGTGAAGAGATCTCATGTAGGGACCACAAAGGGAGAGAAGGATAAAGGAAAGGAGGAGGAGGTTACCATGAGGCATGATGGACCATGAGCATGTGGCCAAGAGAAGCTTTCCTTGAGCACACATGGAACAGAGAAAGACTCAACTGGCAAGTTATGGGACATTTATCTGGTTATTAATAGACTTGTCAGGTTAGAATAGCTCAGAACCTGCCCAACAGAGAGTTAGCAGCTTGTTAATAAATCTGATGACTCTATGCCCTTTACTCAGGAGCTAAACAGCAGAAATCCCCCATAAAATTACTATAACACACAAGCACCACCACACCCTTTACAACCTGTGTGACTTGGGTCTTTCTTACCAGGTGGCTATCCAGGGATTGAGCTCACTCAGATACTCAGGCAGGTTTGGCAGAAAGAGCCTTTACCCATTGTGCTAACTTGTCTGCCCAGAATCTGTTTAATGACTACCACAGATGTAAAACATGTTATAGAACATCTTAAAATATATATAATATTAGCATAATTTATTAACACAAATATTCTAGGATTGCATTTAAATAATAAAATAGAAAATTTTAGGATTCCCAGGAAAATATAATATACAAAATACTAACATGCAATTATTTCCAAACTTTTATTCAGGAATCACAAGTAAAGAACCATTGTTCTAAGAACTGTCATGTATAAGCTTATTTTTATTCTCTTTTATGTGGAAAAGAATACACAGAAAGCTGAAGTCATGTGGCCAAAGTCCCACAGTCATTGTTGGAGCTAGAATTTAATCCCTAGTATTTTGGCTCTGGAGAGCATAATCAAACTAGTTTTTAAAATGTATTCCTAATCTAAACAAACAGTTAATGTTGTGGTTGTTACTGATTTCCTGGTGAGTATGTCATAAACAGCACACATATGAATTATCACATCACTGAAAGGTGGGGGCTGGTTTTGTGCCTACTTTCTTTGAGAAGGCATCCATCTTTCCATTGTAGTCATTTGTGCAAAATGTGGAAACTTGGTTGGGCCTACATGTTTTCAGTAAGCTGTGACATTCAGAAGGGTAGAATGAGGTAGCACATCCTTCTGTGGTTGTGACTTTTGCCATGCACAGTGAGACACAAGAGTTCACAGAAAAGTAAACCCACAATACCCCAGGTGTGTCTAGGAGGCCTGCCTCCCCATGACAGAGGTCTTCATGTTTCTGTAAGGATCCTGATAGCCCACACTTCTTAGAAGAACTCAGTTACCAAATTTGTAGAAACTAATAATTATTCTGTTCATGATGACAGATCAACAGAAAATGTCTTCTGTGAGCAGATGTGAATGCATCTTCCGCAGGAAAACCTGGTACAATTTGTGAAAAAGTCAACAGGCTCAACACTGTTGGCAGGGGTAGGGAGACCTCAACAGTGAGCCGACAAATGGGACAAGTTCCAGCAGAAAAATGGTGATGGAGCCCTGAGCACCAGGAAGGCTTTTGGTTCTGATTATGGCCATTGCTTCCAATAGCCTTCCCCACACCTGACAGCATGCCCACCTTTCTACAGGTAGTGTTTACAGGAAGACAGCAGGAACAAGTTTCTCAAAGGAGAAGGGGCTAATCCTTAGCTCTCACTGCTGCTCCCCTTCTTGGAATTAATAATAGGAGCTGTCAAAGGCATCCTGTCATTTGGATTCATGTCAGCTTTATCTTGCTATTTAGTGCTACTAGATTAGGATTCCAGAACCCTTTTCCTTGGCAGCATTCCTGAGAGTCAGGAAAGGACAGACAGGCATCTTTACATGCATGAAAAGAAGCTAATTCAAAATGACTGTGACTTCTCTCTCCTCCTGGAGCATGGGTTCTCTCCAGTGTGTCTCTGATCTGTACGCCACTGTGTGATCCCTTAGTAAGTAGCAATTAGTGGTGATGATGGATGATAATACTCTCATAAAATAACTCTGAAGGCCTGGCCAGCACGGGAAAGAATGGAAACTCACTCTTTATGAGGGAAAATAATCATCTGCCCCCATAAAGACACAGGATTCAAACCCGCAACCCTCCAGGGATGCAAAGAGCAACTTTCCAAATGTTTACGCCAGATACCCAAGGATGAATGAAGGGTGATCATACTTTCAAGTTTTGATTAGTGATAAAAGTTAAAAATCAAAGGGATTCCTATGGGTGTTTCTCAGTTGTAGACAGAGTACTTAGCATGTACAAAGCCTAACATTCCATTCCCGGGGAGCACACACACTAAGCGCCTTAGTTTTTATCTGTTAGCTCAGTCTGTTAGGATTCTGTTCCTCTCCAACCATCTGCTAGGGCAGTTGAGGATAGTGGCTGCGCTGTGGTGTTTGGAATTAGGAGTATCGCAGTCTTGCTCTGTGGAAGTGCAAAGAACTTGAATTTGTTGAGCTCCCATCTACAGGCAGAATCACATGAGATCACAGGCAAGCTGTCAAGGGCCTGGCAGACGTGTAGTGCTCAGTTGTCTGTAAAGTGCATTCGTTACCGTTCTGGTTGTCATGACAGAATGCTCAGCAGATGTGTTGGATCACAGTTTCAGGGGACTCAGTCTCTCTGGGTGGGGAGAAAATGGCAGAACAGAGCAGTTCAGAGACAAGCCAGGAAGCAGAGTTAGGAGAATTCCAGCCCTCAGCTGCATTCCTTCATTTTCTACTTTGATTTCATCTGAGCACCTAGCTCATGGGATGAGATCATCCACTTTCACTCTATCCACTCCTCCACTTCAATGAACCCTCTGTAGAAATGCTTATACAGGCACTCCTGTGCCTAGCCAGTCCCACAGGTGACGTTACATCCAGTTGACTATGGAGATTAACTGTCAAGGTCAGTGCCATTCAATGTACTAACTGCCAATATCTAATTACAGTTTCTAGATAATTCTCATTTCTATGAATAGTTGACATGTTTTTTTTCTCATTAAAATGTTTTCAGTATCAACCTGCAGAATCCAAACAAGGCAAGTGGTTAATGTCATATTATAGTCACTACCTGATGGGTAGGATAGCAATAGGTGAGAATGGTAATAGCGTTGAGTGGAGTGTAGACCATGAACGATCTGAAGATGCCTTAGAACTTAAAACATTGCTGGGAGCCAATGGAACCAGGAGATGGTTGGCATATTTTTCTCTCTGTTCATAGAGTTTAAGCTCCTCTGAACATAGATATAGACATGGATACAGACACAGACATAGTTATAGACATAGACACAGACATAGACAGACATATACATATATACATACATATACACATATACATACATATACACATATATACATAATTCACACACACACACACACACACACATATATATATATATATATATATATATATATATATATATATATGAACTCACTAGTGAGATATTGGTGGGAGTGGCTGCCTTTCTATTTTCTGAGACATACCAGCAGAGATTCAGCCTAGTGGATCTCACTGCCATAAGATGTGGCTCTGTTTAACCTGCCTCAGGAACACATAACCCAGTGTCACTGTTCTTTGCTGCGGTGCTGCGGGCCCTTCAGAGCGGTCCTCATTGGCATCATCCTACAGTCTCCTTCTGTCTCATGCTTTCATCACTTCTCTCCGCTAAGAGAAGAGATAATGTCTGTTTTGAGTATTTATGCAATACTGGTCTCAGCACAGCAGCTTCCCTGGGGAACCTGGTAATTAACATGGCTAGTTAATTTGTATGATGATGCGTGTGTCTGTAGTGAACACTGAGCTCTATAATTACATTGTGAACCTTAGAGGAGGGCTCTGAGTGCTGAAGGTCAGCTTTCTAGGCATTAGCTTGCATCATGGAGATGAGTGAGCTGCCAAGTGTTCCTAACAGGCTTTAACTCCCTTGGGGGAGTTGGGATGCTGGTAGGCTTTGAAGTCATGTGACCTGTCTATACTTCATCTCTCTGGCACTCATGGGAAGTGGAATAAAGAGCAAGGGTCTTTAGCTCTATGAGGTTTGTGTCTTTGTGTTAATAGAGATGGTCATGTGGATATTAAAGTACCATTAAAATCAAATGAAATTATCTTAAAATATCCTAGGAGAATATAAGATCATGTTCTTTAAAAGTCCACAGAGAATGCTTATGTCAGCCAGCCAGATTCAGAACGTGAAAACATATCCTGTATGGACATGTCTCAAGGTTCATGTGCCACAGGACATGGGCTATCTATGCAACTAAACAATCATTTGCTATGTATATGAAACTTGAATTTGTGTGGGTGTTATATAAATTTTCCCCAGTGACTCTATATTTGAGTCATTGTACATCCTCATAAAGAATATATTTGCCCAGGGTTACTGGATGAAATGATGAGGATCGTCCTAGAATTCTCAGACCACACTTCGAGGCTCCCTTCACAGTGCCTTGGCAGAGCATAGGTGCTACATTTTTCCAGCTGCTCATATCAGACAAGGAAGATGGGAAATACAAATATCATCCTAAAATGTAGGGGTGGGAGGGAGATGCTCCAGGCGTCAAAGGCCAGTCAATTTTTAAAAGCTGTTGAGAGGTCCTCAAGTTCACTCTTTCTTAGCCTGTGGTTGGCCCTTCTTTACCGAGAGTGCTCTTTTCACCTCAACCAATCTCCTCTTGCACACACACACACACACACACACACACACACACACACATCACCACCACCACATCACATGTAAGTCCATCCTTTCCAGCCTCTACCCTGGCTACCATAAAGCTAGATTTGCACCAGGGTATGTCAGAGTACAGCTGTGTCCAGAAGTGCAGTCTCATCTCCCACACTAAATGTCCGTAGTGGCAAACAGCTTCTTATGGGATTGCAGAGCCTCCTCTCTAAACCTACAGGCAAACTGGTGTCTTCTCTCTAGACATAGATAAGAGAAGGGAGAATACAAAGGGTGAATTGCCTCCCTCCAGGGAGCTGTGGGGCACTGAAAGGCAAGATGCACTCTCTCTAGAAAGTTTTAGCACAGGGCCTCACTCCTAAAGGCCAGTACTGGCCAGCTGTCAAGAAGAAGGAGCTGGAGCCAGGGCCAAGGGATCCATGGAACATTCCTGGAGCAGGTTCTGTTGAAGAACACATGCAAAGGCAGGGCTTTCCCCCCCACACAAAGTTTTATAACTCAGGAACATGGAAAAACCATTAAGTATGAGAGCTTGTATACAAGTTGGTAATTATGAAGACCTACAAAGAAAGAAATGCTTCACTAACCCTAGCTCTAAACCTAATCCTTATTTTAGTTAAATAAATCCAAGCTTTAACAAATGTAATTAAGGTCAATGATCAACTGAGGCCCACCGTGCCATTTAATGCAATTTCCTTCTGTAGGGTTCCTGACTTTCCTGTACTTTCCCTGTAGAACTCCATGACTTCACATAGACAGAAACTTTCATTTGGATCAGAAGAGAATCTAACTCTAACATCTCATGAAAATTAACTCAAAACAGTCCGTGGGAAAGAGAAAATGAACTGCTCTCCCCTTCCACACAATCCTTCAGTCTTCAAGGTCAGCAAACATGCTCACACTTTCAAGAGCCACTAGCTGATGGATGGAGCAAGCATGATTTAAGTGAACAATGCTTACCTTTCTGACATTAAAATACCTACTATTGCAACTTGAAGCATACGTATTGTGCTAGAAAGGATTTCAGGAACAAGAGGGTAAAAAGAACAAAAATCCCATCACAAATGTCACGAGCTGAAGGGAATTTCCATTCCTGTGTTGGTCGATGGGATTATCAATAAGAATATTACTGGATTAACACAGGTGTACAGACAAGCATTTCTGTTGGAGCACACTCTGGAATCTGGGCTACATGGGGACCATAGATGTTATCTGTGATTCTAAGAAGGAATGGACCTCAGGCTACCATCTGATGTCTCCTTGTGGCTGTGGTTGGAGAAGCTCCCTTCAAACTGCTCATTTGACACCATGGCCCAAGGAAAAAAGTTCCTCTTCTACCCACATCCTCTTTTGAATCTGGACTCCTGGAGTAACAGAAAAAATCTGTATTTTGATGTCTTTTCATCTGGCAACAAAGAAAAGTGGTCTTAATATTGGTTCTACTATGATGAATTACACCTTTGTATCTATGGGAAGGATATCAAGATAAAGATTACAATTTACTATGCCTAACTTATTGTGTTTAGTCTAAATATTTCTGAAATGGGACACATTTTTATTCATAAGAGTTCTTCATGTCAGATGGAATGATATATATACACACATATATGTGTGTGTGTATGTGTGTGTGTGTGTGTATATATATATATATATATATATATATATATATATATATACACACACACACACACACACACACACACACACATATATACCCCATACACACACACACACACACACACACACACACACACACACACACACACACACATATATATTTATATGCCCCACCACAATTCTATGTATACACTTATATACTTTTCATTAGAAAGGTATCTCTCTGTATCAATCGCTCTTTCAGTAGTCGAGTATTTCATAGACTGACTATGTGCTGCTCATGTATGTTACAGGTATCCCAGGCTCCAGTTGAGTAATCCATTCGCTCTCATTTTGATATTGCTCATAAACTTGTATTTCCAACCCAGTTTCTCTTCTGGAGTATAATATATCATCAAAGCATTCCTTCTTCACAACTTTCCATCTGATCAAACCCTATCGTTTTCAGTGATGAACAAGGAATGATACAGCTTCCTACTGTTCGTAGACAGGAAAGCAAACACACAAACAAAGCCCTTTGATTTGTCCTTCACTTATTTCTGTCTTTTCCACAAATCCCAACAACAATCCTAATTAATCACTATGGTCTCTCAATTTTACCTACTATTAATTTTACTCTGTCTCCAATTTATTTTTATTAGCACTACACTGATGTAATCCATCATAATCTGTCCCCTGCTTCACTGTAATTGAAATCTAAGAGTTTGGACTTCCCTGCATTCTCCAAATTTCTTCCACCATCCTTACAGTAGCTTGGGGGATGTTCCAGTTTGAGTCTTGGAAGATGATCCTGGAAAGATGGTGTCTGGCACATGCTAAGTTCTTAAATGTTTGTTAGTTAATTTTATAAAAGGCTTTTGGAAACCATAGGGCCCTGTAAATCCATTGCAGTATAACACACTTAAGCGAACAGCTCATGACATTCATTCTAGTGAGGTAATTTCTTGTTCTTTCCTGGATTAAGCCTGGAGCCATCATCTTATTTACATATTCTTACCCAAGGAACTCCTAAATGTCAGAGTTAAATGTGGAAATGTCAAGCTACAAATTCATTGAATTTTTTTAGTCTAAAAGAAATTGGATGAATATTAAAAATTAGAAGTGCTGAAATACTTAAAAACTAGTAATCTAAAAGAAATAGTATTGAAAGTTCTATTGAGGGGGAACACCCATAAAGTATGGTTGTTGCTGTAACATTCAGATGATTAATTGACATGGATCATGAATCTTGGAAATTACTGGACACTGAAATATCTTATAAGGCTCTCTGGAGATACCTTTACATCTGGGTTAAATCTGTTTCTTATACTAGATAATTCACTCACTGTGTTTACTGTAGTTTCACAGAAAGTCTCCTGCTCATAGGTGAACTGTTATTTTTAAAAAAACATTGATTACATCAAACCTTGACTGAAATTCATAAAAGTCTCACACATCTTTAATGTTTTTCCTACTTCTTAAATGAAATTTATCATATTTAAATAATTCATAGAATCATTATGCAAAACTGCTCTGTGTTGACTGATCTGTGGAGACAGTGTCTATGACTAAGAGAACACAGACCTCAGAGATACCAGCAAAAAGTCAAAACTCATCGTATGCTTAATTTAGGCGCTGAAAAAAAATTCTAATTTATTTTTTTAGTTTTTTTTCCAACTTTTATTAGATATTTTCTTTTTTAGTTTTTTGAGACAGGGTTTTTCTTCTGTATAGCCCTGGCTGTCCTGGAACTCACTTTGTAGACCAAGCTGGCCTCAAACTCAGAAATCCACCTGCCTCTAAAATTCTAATTTCTTAGGAGCCATAAAATCTTTTAAAAATCATTTCATGTCTAGTCATGAAAGAGCATTGACTGAAGAGTGTACAGACAGGGCCTGGACAATGACCTTGACCAGCGGATGTTGAGCAAGCAGGGGAACCTGAGCTCAATCCCCAGCACCCATTAGAGAAATACAAGAAGTGGTGCTGTACACTTTGTGATGCCAGCACTGGGGATGCAAAGGCAAGAGGGTTCCTGGGCTCACTGGCCAGCACACAGTGGGCCAGCAGCTGGCTCTTGAAACTTGTGCTTAGATATAACCATTTTTACTTCTTAGATATTGTATTGGCCAAAGACAGGCATGAGGCTGTGTGTGAGTATCATCTGTGTGAAAAATGAGTAGCTTTTACATGGGCAGAAGGCTAAAACATCAAACATTTGTTTAAAAATTAATAAAATTAATCAGAAAATATAATCAATAAGCCCTAGATACCTTAGAGGCATCTTTTGGTCTACAAAGACATTAGGGTTAAATAATTATTATCAGAAAGTGCTAGAATCTGACTGTCTTTTTCCCTGACAGGAGCAGGAATATTGTTTACTTTCTCATTTCATGGGTGAATTGGCAGGAATGATCTCTTCTATGCTATGGTCACTGTCTTGTGGGATATCATCTTTTCACTTCAAGTGGGTGAAACCGTGCGGCTAGAATCTAGGAAACTGGAAATACCAGGGTTATTATGTACCCTGATGAGATGTGCAGTTTCTACTGGAATTAAGATAAAAAGAAAAAAAAAACTATAAAAACTCTCACATCAGGTACTTCTGAAACCCCTGGACATCTGAGAATTGTGATATTTTGGAAGGAATTTTCCCTCAAGAGAAGGGCCAATAGGCTTCAGAGGTATAACCTTAGGTTGCTATCTTTGTATTTTAGATTTGTCTAGGTAGGCTATGAGAGGTGAGTATGCTGTCTGAAGGAATTTCCTAATGGGCACAAAAAGGTGGCGACAATGTAACATAGTCAAGAATCTGTAGCAGATGATGATGCTAACTGAGCTGATTCAGTCCAGCCATCATGGGAATCTCAGTGGTGGAGCAGTGCCCCCATGCAGCCTATAACAATCTCCAGTATTATCTACTTCTCTTGGCACTGCAACAAAATACCTAACAGAAGCAACTTAAGGGAGAGAGTCTTTATTTTGGCTTAGGATTTTAGAGGATTCTGTCCATCGCCTTGAGGGAAGTATGGTGGAGTAACTTAGCTTTGGGCAATGTGACTTCTCATATTTTGGTGGATTAGGAGTCAGAGAATGGGGCCAGACTCATTGCTGGCCTAGGACATCCAACGGCCTTGACTTAGTCTATTTTCTATTGCTGTGAAGAAACACTGTGGAAATGACAGTTATCATGCAAAAGAAGCATTTGACTGGGGCTTCTTTATAGTTTCAGAGGTTTAGTCCATTATTGTCATGGCAGGGAGCATGACAGCACACAGGCAGACATGGTGCTGGAGAAGTAGCTGAGAGATCTTCACTCTGATCTGCACACAGCAGGAAGAGAGGGCCACTGGGTCTGGCGTGGGTTCTTGAGACCTCAAAGCCCACCCTCAGTGGCTTGTCTTCCAACAAGGCCACACCTACTCCAACAAGGTCATACCTCCTAATCCTTTCAAACAGTGCCACTCCTCGATGACCAAACATTTAAATCTATGGGGGTGGGGGCTTATGGGGACCATTCTTGTCCAAACCACCACATTACATTCCCTGGCCCCACAGGCTTTTAGACACATCATAGTGCAAAACTGCATTCAGCCCACATTCAAAATCCTCATAGTCATAACAGTCTCAATACTGTTGAAAACCCTAATAAAATAATATCAAACGGCAGATTACATGCTTCCAACATATAATGGCAGAGGAAATAAATTAACTTTCCAAAGGGGAGGGAAGAGAACCTAGTAAGGACATATTGGACAAAACAAGTCCAAAAACCAGCTGGGTAAACTCCTAACTCTGAATCTCCATGTCTGATATTTAAGCACTCTTCAGATCGCCAATTCCTTTCAGCTTTGTTAATTGCAACACACTTCTCTCTTGGGATAGTTCCACACCCTGTTGGCAGGTGTCTTCAGCAGGTAACCCATGATGCTGGATTCTTTGACACTGAGGGATCTTCAAAGAAATCCAGTCTTCACCTTCAGAACTTCACACAATGACCTTTCTGGGTCGCCACGCAGAGACATATACCTCAGTGTTTTACTAAACCTCAGTGGTTCGCCTTAACCATGGAGGGAGATTCCACAACCTCTTTTTTTGTATCCTGAACTCTAAAGCAAGAACCACATGGCCAAAGCTGTCAAGTTCTGCTGCTGGATGGGGCTGGAATTTGGCTACTTCGTTCAAATGCATTTTAATCAGTTTTCTGTTTTTCATGGTTTCCTTCATTGCTGAATATTTTCTTTCATTCCTTTTCACAAGTTGGAAGCTTAGCTCGGTGAGGTCTTGCCCTGAGGTCATTGTGCCCTTTGTTCCTTCTACCATTAGGCTTTTCTTTACATTTTTCATTTCCTTGAGCACTGGACTGAGTGTTATTGCATTTCCTGGTGTTCCATTTCTAATCAAACTATACATTTTATACGTTTTGCTCAGCTTGCTGCTTTCCATTGTAGATCCACATAAAACTGATTACTGTTAACCAAGCACTAGGCTGTCTGGAAATCTCCTCTCCCAATCCCAAGCCTCAGGCAGACTTTTCAGACAAGGACAAAGGGCAGTCATATTTTTCACCAAAACATCATAAGAAAGATCTCTAGGCCAGTTACTAATATTCTTCTCCTCTGAAACCTCTTGAGTCAGGCTGTCATAACCTACATTGCTCTCAACAATATACTACTTTCTTCAATACTTCTCTCATGACCCATTAAATGCCACTTTAAGTGTTCAACTGCTTTGCTTAAATCCTATAGCTTAAATTTTTCTCAACCTCATTTTTAATATGGGTCCTTAAATGCTTTAACCTTCCTTCTAGCTCATCACCCACCAGAGATAGTGGAAAAGAAAGGTTATTAGGATATGGGGGGAGTGTGCCTGTTTAGAAATTGTTCTTTGAATCACATCCCATCTTTATTATCAGAAAATCAGCAGTTACAGGTCAGCAATGGCAGCTCAATTCACTCACCAACACTTCACAAATATACCAGCAGTCCAGTTCAGTAGTGTTGGGATTGCAAACAGGAATCAACAGCAGTGGAATGACCTAGCAGAGATATCCAGGCCTCAGCCAAATTGGCATGAGTCACCAGGAGGAACCAGGATCACCAGAGATGTGAGGAGAATTCCTTTTCCATACCTCTCTCAGCAAAGTGAAGACCAGTGAGACCAGGAAGCATTGCAAAGCTAGCTATGTAAGCAAACCAAGCCAAGCAGCTCTTACTGCCTCCTATTTATACTCCCTCCTAACATCATATGTCCTTCATGGGTCTTGCTTCAGGATGTGAGTCTATCTTAGCAAAACTCCACGTGAGTCTGTGTCATCTGACATCGCTCTGCCAATCAGCCCAGTACAAGGAAGTGGCAAGAAGCTATAAAAACTGCTTGAGACTTTTTTTGGGTGCATTTCTCTCTATGGAGTCATGACAAATGGAATTCAACAATGCATGTAAGGGGAACCACCAATACATGAATGCCATTCACAAAGAATCCTTCATCTCAGGTCTGCTTTAGTGAAACGTCCTTCACATCTATGCTTTTTCCATTTGTGTCTGCTTCAGGAAAACACTCCCTCATGCATTTGTCCCAGAAAAACACCATCCAACACAACTGACTTTCCAAAGAAACCAGAAGATTCCAATTAATAATCCAAATTGCCAAAGTCTACATTATGCCAACAAGCATCATGGTCAGGTCAAGCACAGCAGTACTCCACTCCCTGGTATAAGCTATGTCTTATTCTGTATTCAACTGCTATAAAGAGATACCATCCTATGGCAACTCATAAAAGGAATCAATTAATTGCAGATAGCTTAGTTTCAGAGGGTCAGTCCATTATCATCATTTTGGGGAGCATGGAAGCATCCAGGTAGACATGATACTGGAGAAGTAGCCGAGACTTCTACATCCAAATCTACTGTTATCAGGCTCCATTAACCAAAGACCACCAACCTCACAACATGGAAGTATCAGGTATAGATGAAACACTCAGACACATATACTCCTGGGGTGTGCACCTCAAAGTCAAACCAGTACATTCTGTTAGGCAATCACAGTAGAGCCATTGCTTATGAAAAAAATCATCATCACTAGGTTGGTAACAACTTTGAGTGCCATATTATTTGTCTTCTTTCTTTCTTGTTTTGTTTTGTTTTGTTTTGTTTTTGTTTTTTGAGGCAGGGTTTCTCTGTGTAGCACTGGCTGTCCTGGAACTCACTCTGTAGATCAGGTTGGCCTCGAACTCAGAAATCTGCTTGCCTCTGCCTCCCAAGTGCTGGGATTAAAGGCGTGTGCCAACACACCTGGCTTATTTGTCTTACTTCTGAGATGTGTTAGATTCTAAATGTCTATGCTATTAATAAGAATTCATTTTTACCTGCTCTAACAATGTAGAGAGTATCTTTTGACTACTATGAAACATGGAACCATTATGAAAAACTTCCATTCCATGGGATCAGACTATCAAAGGCTCTCTTATGAATTAAAATGTGTTTCTCTATTCTAAGACATTGAGAGGACAGATGAATGCCCAGAAAGCACAGACACAAATGGGATGGCACTAGTCACAGCAATAAGGACTATAGCCTACTGTATTTTTTCACATTGTAATAAATATTTTAATTACCATACCCCCTTTCTCTTATGTTTCTACTACTGTTTTTCTATTGGTGATATTTATGACAGTTCAAGTTGGCATTGTTCCAGCTCCAGTTGGCATTGTTCCAATGTTTCAAAATATCAATACAGGAAATATTTAGTCTGGATGGTTCAGACTTTAGGAAGATTTTTAAAATTAATGAGATATTTGTTGTACCTGCTTCTAAAAATGGAATCTATTTTTAAAGATAATGTATGCATAGAAAAACATGTATAGACGTTAATGAAATTTCACAGACTAACCACAACTGTATAACCAGGTTGTCAATAACATTATTCTCAGCCATTTTTCAGTTTCCTGTGACTTCAAAAGGAGCTGAGTTTATTCATAGTTAAAGAAAATTACTTGGGTCTTACTAGATGGGGTTTTTCTTAAATTGACTCTATAAATAATATCCTGTGTTAGGTCATGAGTATTCATGGCTTTTACTTGCCCAGAACCCATTCTTGCTTCTTTTGAAAACTATGAAATTACAAATGAAAATTTCTCTCTCCTTTCGACAATTAACGATTAGCATCCATGTGTTTTCTGAAAATAAGGAAAGACTGTGTTCCTGAGCTGTAACATATGGGTGCTCCTTCTGCACATCTCACTTTGCTGAGATGCTAAGGACAAAGCAAAATGATTGACATTCACATCTCCTGGCAACACCATCCTCCAACGATCTCAGTAATGGAGGAACTGCTGTAGTTTCTACACCCAAGCTCTCCCACCCTACCCCAGGTTTCTCATACATTTTTGAACTATTTTTCTTTCCAATGAGTTACACTTTGGTTCTGATTATAGCCAGAGGTTTTTTTCTCTTGCTTGCAACAAAACTAAATGATATTTAGCATTAGCTGTTATTCTGCTATAAAATCAGGACATCATTCTCTCAGAAGAATATTCACTCTTATGCTTTTAAACTTGCCCATAATAGAGCATCCAAATTACTTGTTTTCTCTCCCCCATCTCTTTCCCTCATTTCCTTCCCTCCTTCCTGCTTTTCTCTCCTTTGTAATTCTATTAAGAATTTTGTAACACATACACTTCGATATATCACTGATAGTTTACTTACAAGCTCCTGGGTTGATTCCCTAGCATAGCAGTCGTTGGCAGTGATGCAGGAGACACCAGTGTGCATGAGACGGTATTATATGACTCCTTTGTTTGCATGGACAACTAATGTTCCTTATTTCCATGGGCCTCACGCAGTTTGAAGGACCGTGAGAATCGACAGATGTGCTCTCTGTCATCTCAGCCGACTGTCTCTCCTCAGCCCACTTAGTTTCTGTGTAGGACAGCCGAGAACCAGGTTCTTTTGCCAGCAGCTGGAGCAGGAGACTCTATTCTGAGATAGCTCTGTGTTTTTTGAGAGTTGCTTGAGAACTTTGAAGGAGTTGAGGGAGTGGAGAGGATTTACTGAGAATAGGAAGCAGGAAATGACAACAAACAAGAGATCATTATTTATTCTTGCATTGTCTCTCTGATTACATTAAAGTATATCACTTTCATAATTTTAGAGAAAGTTAATATAATAAACTGTGTACAAAAATGTTTACAGACACATTATTAGAGAAATTTACAGTTAAAAAATGGTTATCATTTTCATGAATAAAGTATGTCAGGTTGTTAGCCATTGCTGTCTCCTTGTGATGATTTTACTTTTATTAGTCATAATTTCACATATTTTGTTTTAAGATAAAATTTTATTTTTCATATCTATAAAAATTAATACAATTACCTTAGATCTAGAAATAAGGATGTTTCATTGAAGAGAGAGAAGTATGAGGCAGACTCACATCTGAATCTCAAGATGCTCAGAGAGACTGGGACTGGGGCTACTCAGTTAACATGAAAATGCCTACTCAGTTAACATAACAATTTCTCTTCAAACAAAAGGAACTCCTATGACTTCTTTTGAACAATTTCTCTCACACTTCTGAACTCTGCTTGGTCTTGAAACATGTTAACTTGTTCCTTGTTCTTTTTTATGAAGATCATTAAAGATAACCATAATTTTTTCTCTTCTCATTCAAATTTTGACCCTAATGTTTATTTGTTGTTTTGGTTTTGTTTTTCTCTTTGTTTTTTTTTTTTGTTTTTGTTTTTGTTTTTTTTTGCTAGTTATAAAATCATTTTGCTAGCAGTGAATAAGGTTCAGCTTCCTGCAAGGTACTTTCAAAGCAGGCTACCAACTCCCATTCCCTTAAACTCTGGATTTCTGATAGGCTGATCAGGGGAATGGGGTTGTGAAAACTGGTGAGTTGAATCTGAGTTAGACATGGTATGTGACAAGGAAAACAAGATGTTGGGAGAATTTCCTGGCTGATACCTGCCTTAGAGAGAAGTTTTAATGAGATGGTTGCAATGCTTTTGCAGTGTCCATCTTTGTACATGCCTGAGACACCTACAATAAGGACTTGTGTTATTTTTCTCAAAGTTTTCTTACATTGGATTTATTTATTTATTTTGAATGCTGAGTTCTTATTCTGACCACGTGTTTAGACAGGATTATTGGGATAGTATTCCAGAACATTTCAGTTAGGATTGGGAACTAAGACACATCGGTTCATAGTTGCCTTTCTAGACTGGCGCAAGGGGAATTCACATTGACCTTGACTGCCAGGCTGCTGTGAGCAAGCTCAATGAATCAAATGAGTCATCTACCCACTTACTTTCTACTCAGAGTAACAGGCGAAGTGTGACAGAAACTGAGATGTTAAATTTATAGTTGTGGAAACCAGGCACCCAAGGGACTGGATGTCTCAGTTGAGCTAAAGGTCCTGTGAATGAAAAAAAAGCTGGCAACCATAATCAATATTTTCTTTCTAATGAGAAGACTTTTGCTTTCTTTCCTGTCAAGATGGCTTCTTCTTGGAAAAAATATAATTCCTAGTGACAGATTACACTTCTGAGTGTGAGTGCCTCAGGCAAAGGGCACAGTTCCCTACACTGATATATTAGATATGAAAGAGGCACAGGCAAGAGGCTGGGATGAAATGAGATGGCGGTGCTATCTTGGGATGTCCAAGGAGCTGGAGCAAGAACCAGAGCTGGAGCTGGAGCTGGAGCTGGAGCTGGAGCTGGAGCCAGAGCTGGAGGGAGACTACAGTCACCACTGTTACACTGCAGGGGAGGAGAGTGTCCTTTATCTGAGGAGTTTCTTCACTGGTCCTTTAGGAACCAGTAAGTATAACTGATATGTATTCATCTGTGTCCCTAAAAGAATGTTAACCACCCAAATCTTCTCAAAAATAGATTCTGACATTTAGGGCTTATGTCCTGTGAGATTTCTAGTTTGGATCAAACCAAACAGAGAAAAAGTTAATTACTGAGTTCTGAGGGTAGAAGAGGCTCCAGGGCAGCTGAGTGTTAATGGCTTTATTTGTACACAATGGATGCACAAGGAACAACACATATTGAACAACGCATATTGAGTTTGGATGTATTGTGGAACATATAAGACACTCCCAAGGTTTTCTTCTGCCCTTTGTATTTTGTTTGCTTTGGATCTGCATGTGCTAAGAACCCCTTAACAAGGCATCTACCTATTTAACAAAGGGTGTGACTGTTGTTATTGTATATATATATAGTCCACTTAGAGAACCACGTATACCACATTGTGAGTATATAGTGAGCATTTTAGTATTATTTCTATAATTACATAATTATTTTTATTATATTAATTATTATACAGGTAAATAAACTCAGGGGAAATTAGACCATAGTGTTAAAATATATTGCACAATTATAATTTAAAAAATCTGCAGTAAAGTGGAAATGCATAAAATAATGAAATGAGCTCTTAATAGGATATGTATAAATAATAAAATACTTTTCTTCATTGGATTAAAGTAACTTTTACAGTAGTTATTTCAGGAGATAGTTTGTAAGATTTTTTTCCATAAATGTTACTTTGAATTTTTATTCCACGCCTGCAGTACCTCTACATTCACCCCAAACCATCTCTACTATATAAAATGGCTTCCCATGTGAAGAGAAATGCATCTTGACTTGACTCACCTCAAGTCCAGATGTGATGCTTCTGCCGTCTAGGACCCTTGCCATATTTGGGCATGATGAACTGCTAAGTCTGGCCTCAGACATGCCCAGCCAAAGCTGCTGGACTTGGCCAACATAGGGCCTGGGGGTGGGCTTGGGTACTGAGAAAGCACTGGCTGGTGATGTTGGGTAATCATGGAGTTGTAGCAGCAGAGAAATCTGAATCTATATCCAAGCTCAACTCCTTGATTAGCTTCTATTTAAATAGAAATTTACTGAGTTTTTCAGCTGTCTTGGCAACATCAGATTCCAGCCTGGAGAGGAAGTATGTGAGTCAGAGGTGGGGAGAGGCAGCTGGCCTGGTACTGTTCCAATCGTCCTCCTCCTCTGAGGACCATGTCTCCTGGAGCTTTGTGCTGCATTTACAAATAGCCTGCAGGAAGCCTGAGCATTGTGTAGTCATACTCCATCAAAGCTGTCCTGGAGGCCATTTCTGAGTGTGTTTCAATGCATGATAGCCATCAGCACCAGCCCTGTCCTCTTGAGCATCATAAATGAGTGATCCGCAGGAAACCATCCCATGGAATGGAACAAAACAGGGCATTGAGAAACAAAAAGAAGACTGTGTGTGCCTCTACATGGAGCTCAAGTCTGTGCCTCCTGCAGATAATCTCATAAGACCATTTAGACAAACAGGGAACTTTTGCTCCCATGCACCATGTTAAAAAGAAGCAACAGTTAAACCTAGGCCTGAATGACCATACTGCTTCACAATCCAAAAGTGCCTTCACATTCTCCCACCTTCTTCATCTCCTTCCTTTTATGCTCTTTCCCTGTATTTTAGTGGCATGGAGGCAGTTAGAGGCATGTATCTGATGTATAGACTCAGTTACTCAGTCTCTCTCCTCTACAGAGAAAAAATATATGATGAGTAATATACAACATATTATGTATATTAGATATAACTTTACATATTATTGTATTGTTTATTATATATTATTTTATTCTGTTATATATTATATTATAATTATTATGCTATAATTATCATTATTATGTATGACTATATGTATATATATGCACATATATGAAATGTTTTTAATATATTATACTATAATACATAATATTATTTGTTATATATAATATGATACTACATATTGTAATGGTAATGTATAATAACATATATATATATATATATATATATATATATATATATATATATATAATATTATTTATTTCTTTAGAATCAAAGAGTGTTTGTTTTAGAGGGTAGAGTGAGCAGGGCTTAAACTGCTTATCTTAAACTTTTTTGTTTTTGGTCTTTTCTTGTTGTTGAGTCCTGAAAAACAGGATGGAAAATATAATCATTTTGGAGGTGTGTTTCAGAAAGACCATGAAAGAAAACCCTTCAGGTGGCATTTCTCCATCATAAAATACAAAATAAGATGCCAAGGATGGCCAGTGGGTAGTTAGAAGAAGGCTCTGACTCTGTAATAACCAAGATATCTCAGAGAAAGCAATCCAGAATCTTACTCAGCCAGGCTCTTACCTTAAGACTTAGAGTTGCCTCCTGGAAATCCTTAAGTGTTGTAGTAGAGCTGAGAAGGGTGACTGGGAAAAACCATGGTGTTAGGTAAACATGAACATACTACAGGCTGCTCTGTTGGGGCAGAATGTAAACTTGGTTTTGTCCCGTGGGAGCTCTGTGGTACAGAGCAATCTCTGCACTTCTCAGCACCTTCTACTGTGTGCGAATACAGATCAGGGGGCCTAATTAAGTACAAGGGCTGAACGCGCATGGCTTGTACTGGATGGCTTGTGTTTACTTGTTTTGACTGCATACATTTCTTTCTGCTTCACAGACAGGAATCTGCCTTGAATACATAGTATAATCCAGGTGTAAATTTTTCTTGAATTCAAGAAATTATTCTTGCTAAATGCCTCATGCTGTTTGTTTATTTGTTTGTTTGTTTTGTAGCACTGCATCTAAATGTCCATGCATTTAAATGTTACATAGAACAGATTGGGACCTCTCAAAGTGTAGCTTGAAATACATATATCCCTCTAGATATAAACCATCCAAAATCATGCCAAAATATAGATTTCTAGATATATTATTATATATATTTCTAAGACCCTTTGGCTGTAGGAACCCAAAACTTGTGTTTTCATGAAACTACTATAAACATTACAGATTTTGCTAAAATATAGATTTCTAGGCCTATGTAGAACCCTTTTTGGTGTATGAACCTTGAAATGTATGTTTTCATAAAATTGCTATAAACATTACAAATTTGACAAAAATTTATTTTATTGTATTTATATGTATGTGTATACACACACACACACATATACATATATATATATATGTGTGTGTGTGTGTGTGTGTATTTATGCACTATACACATATTCATGTGTGGGGGGGGGGCGCAGAGTTATGTGCGTCTGTGGGAAATACCTGAAATACATACTGAGATCCACATCCTGCTCTTCTGACAGAGTAGAAAGTGTTCTTAACCACTGAGCCATCTTTCCAGTTTTTGAACTGGACATAAGACTGCATAGTTAAAGCTACCAGATTCATAATATAGCACTCAAATATATAGACAGCTTTGTCTCAGAAACCCAGGGTTCATCATTTTTAGAATTGTGTTTCCCAATCATCTTTGAGATGGCTTTGTGTAGTCACTAGTCCCATCACTTTGTAGGGAACAGCCCTCACTCTGAAAAGCAGATAGAATAGTAATCAACAGATCTACTGTGTGATCACTCCCTGTCAGCAAACATTCTCTGACGTTAACAGAGTGCGAATATGCATCTGTATATAGATGAAGAGTCAAGAAAGTTCCTTGATTTGCCTTGATTCTCATTATGGCACATTAATAGCAGAGCTGGGACTCAAATTTAGATTTTCTATTTAAAATCATTTGCAGAACTTGTTTACAGATTTTTAGAGATAGATAAAGATGTGGTTATGCCTGTTTGCCTGCTTATGCATCCAAGAGCATTGTGTGCAATGCACAAGATGTGTTCATTTAATAAATATTTGGGAGGAGCTCATGTATGAAGCCTGGACAACATGCCAAACATACAGGGAAGGAAAGACGGAGCCAGAGCCTCCCTTCTTTTTAGGACCTCCTGATGTAGCAAAAGGTGCAGATTTGGAAGTAACTATTTTAACTGTGTTAGGTGAGAACTGTGATAGAGTAAACCATCCCTCTAAGCTCATCTGCATTATGGACTTACATCAATGATTCAAGGGATTTTCTGCAGTTCTCTGGAATATGGGTGCCTTTGAGAAAATCATTCCGAATAAACAATCTTCCATCTTCAGCGCCTTTTCTATTCCTGTTCTCCCTCTTTGGTTTCTGATGGGCATTTTGCTACTCAATTCATTTGGACACTGTAATCTCTCTTTATTACCTCACTTTGCTCAATGGACTGTAGTAATTTTATTTGCATTTCCACTAAAGACTGTGATCATGAAAAATAAGATGAGAGTTATAATGTAATATGGCAAAGTCTGTAGAGGATCACTTTAATCTTCCTCAGCCTTAATTTTCTCATAGATTAAATGAGATCGGTCTTCTGTGTCTCACTATTATTGTGAGGATCAAAAGAAATAGCAGTAGTAAAATGCATGATAAAATTTAAAGTTCTGTAAAATGTAAAAATTCAATGGCTTTATTTCACTATCCTTGTGCAGAAACGAGGAAGCTAGAAATGGAAATGACCAGGGAGGGACCAGCCATACATGTTGGCTCCTGCTGCAGGAGGCTGCTGACAAGCACAATTTGTCTTCTGAAAGTGACTTTTTAAAAGGGCACAAGAAATATTGTCTTTCTTTTTAATATTTTTAGGCTTGCTATATGTCTATGTCTGTGCACCAAATGTGTATCTGTTGCCTGAGGAGATGTGGAGCTTCCATGGGAATGCTGGGACTCAAATTTGTGTCCTTTGCAAAAACAAAGTGATCCTAACTGCTCAGACAACCTTTCATCATTGAGCTGATAATACATCTTTGGAGCTTAAAGGACAAAAGGCCCACATGTGTTTGATATAGTTAGAATTGTGTATTTTTAATTTCAAGATCTATAAAAGTAAAGAGAATTGTTAAGATAGATTGTGTTCTGTCAGAAGCTAAAAAGAAAAAAAAAAATACAGATTTTCTGCAAAACAGAGACCTGTCTGAAAACCTAAGAGACCAAACACCCTTAGTGTCTATAATAACCTTTCTTCTCATGCATGTGACTCTCCATCTCCACCTGAACACTTTGCACAGTATGACCTTTAAAAATCTATACATATTGGGACTAGAGAGATGGCTTAGTGGTTACAAATGCTTATTGTTCTTGCAGAGAACTCTAGTCAATCCTTCTCACCCACATCAGACTGAGAACAACATCCTGTAACTCCAGTAACTGGTGACCCAGAGCCCTCTTGTGATCTCAAAGGGCTCCAGCAAATACGTGTACATACCACCCACCTTTATATACACAATATACGTGTATAGTAAATAAGGTAAGATGAAAATTGTCTTTAAAGTCTTACAATTATTATAAACTTTACTGATACAAAATATGTGTGAACCTGTGATTACTGATTGTTTTTCTCAATAGCCAATTTGTGGGGTTATCTTGGATGCCCATCCACAGAGGGCTGGATGAAGAAAATGTAATACAGTTACCTTTTGCAGACATTTCAGTCAGCTGTAAGGATGAACAATAGTATGTTATTTGTAGAAAAGATAGTAGAGCTGGAGATCATGATACTCAATAAACATATCAGAGTCAGACAAATATTGTGTATTTTCTCTCAAGTGTGAACTCTGGACCTGAAATTATAGTAATAATACATGAAAGTATAGAAGAGATTGTGTGGAAAGAGGAAGGAGACAGAGAAGGAGGCACAGGGGTGGGCAGGAAAAAGAAGGAAGGTTGAGTAGGGTTGAATCACATGATAAAAATGGGAAAAATGTTCTAATGAAACACATTAGTTTGTACAATACATATGCACTTACGATAATTTAAAGTTAACCGAAGTTAAAGACAGATAGCCTGAGATTTATAAACAGTCACACACAATTCTCTATTATAAGTAGACAACTTATGGCTTCGATTAACAACAGCTGTAGTTGTGAAGTGACTATTGGTAGCCATTCCATTTATGTTCACAAGTGGAGTGACAGAGACAGATGTGAGGATGTCACTCACTCATCAGCAACTGATGTTTCATGGAATCTAGTAAAAAATAACTTCTGAGAAGGGAAATAAGGACTTTATACTTTTTATGCCATTGGCATTCTTATGACCCTGAGGATCTTTCTTCAAGGTTAATAGGCTCCCTTGGCATTTCCTCTGTGAATATCTTATGTACAGACTGTAGAAGCACAGATTGGAAAAAAAAGACCTGCAGCCATTGTGGATTTCTGTGGTGTTCCTGTCAAAGTGACAACTTGATCCTCCAAATGTAAAGGTAGAAAGAGAGGCACAATATCACATCAACCTACAACTGTTACAATAATCACAATCTTATGAGAACATTAACAATTATAGTAAAACAAAACTGACACATTTGAAGCATTGGATTTGTCTCTTTATATATTTAACTGCTAATGAGCTCATATTCTTTATTTTTTAAATAATGACTGTGGTTTATAACTATCATCTTATAAACTATAAATGATATGTTCTGGTGTAATTAGAATGACTGCAACATACCATTGACTGTTAAGTTTCTGGCTATGTAAAGAGGATAATCACATGTTAAAAGATTTAGAGATATAAACAGTATCTACATTATTTTTTTGCTTCTTATATATGATCTTATGTAGCCCAACTTGGCCTTGAACTTGCAGTGTTAGCAAATGACTTTGAATTCCCAGTCTCCTGTCTTGCTCTCCCACATGCTTAAAATCAATTCAATAAACTGCCTTCACTACTCTTATGCTTGAAATCAGATACGCCTTCTTCATCAGGCTCACATTTCTGATGTCCTTTCTGTAGCTGATGTCACTGTTTTGTTTTGATAAAGTGTAAAACCTTTGTGAGGTGGGTCCTAGCTGGCAGAAGTAGGTCACTGGGGCAATCTTTGTAAATTAGATTCACCGCTGAACCTTTCCTCTATTATTCTTTATCTGAAATGATGTAAACAGCCTCCCTGTGCTCCCCACGGCCAGGAGCTGCTTTGCCACACCTTCCTCATCCCAATGGACTGAACCATGTGAAACCTTAAGCAAAAACAAATCCTTCTTCCTTTAAGTTGTTACTGTCAGGCATCATTGCCACAATGATATAAAAGTTGCACATCTTTAGCACGATTAAACTCTGTGACTTTCCCTCCCAGCTTTGTAAAAGGTTGCTGCATTTGAATAACACTAGTTTTCTGGGGCATGGGATTCAAACTTAGGTCTTCAAGCTTACAAGGGGTACTGGTTAGTGTTTGTCAACTTGACACGAACTAGGAACTAGAGCAACTTAGAAAGAGAGAAGTTCAGTTAGGGAAGCTCACGGTCAGCTTTTAGATGGAACACAGGGTTCCCAAGGAAGAAGGAGCTAGAGAAAGTACCCAAGGAGCTGAAGGGGTCTTCAACCCTATAGGTGGAAGAATAACCATGAACTAACTAGTACCCCCTGGGCTCGTGTCTCTAGCTGCATATATAGAAGAGGATGGCCTAGTTGGCCATCAGTGGGAAGAGAG
>LR749496.1:2003189-2043198 GCA_902729485.2 Mus minutoides
ATAGTAATATAACCCAACCTAATGCATAAGGCACGCACTTCATCAGCTGAGCTTCTGTCCGAGCTCCTGCAATACACATTTCTGTAGCCATTAAAAGGAACCCTTTTCAGAGAATTGTCCTACAACCATGCTTTCTGTCCTCATTAACTTTATTCCATTTTCCACATTAGCCCTAGCTTACAAATTCTTCTAGACTTCTGTTCTCTTTAGACCTTTCTTCTCCTTTGTCTAAAGCTTTAGGACTTAAAATTTGCCTCATAAATTTAAATAAGGTCCCCATGTGGATGATTGCTTTCAAGTTCAAATAGGCTTATTTTTATTCTTACTCCTTTAGAGGGGAGCACAGGAGTAATGGCTTAATGTCTAATCAGTCCACAGGAAATTTGACAGATATTTTCCAGTATTGTCTTATGGGAATCTAAACAGCCTGTGCTCTTTATGGTGACACTTCAATCCAATCTTCCAACTATGTGGTAAACACACAAAATGTTGGGAGACCAGCAGCAGGGAGTCAACTATGTCACTGCCAATAGAAAAGCTAATGTGCAGATCTAATCTCAACAGGGTTTGAGGTCCTGGGCTTTATGGGCTTCTAGCAATGGGTATTTTAAGGACAGAGATTCTTGGTTTATCTTCTGTGTCTCCCCACTTCACTCACTGAGGAACTAGAAAATAATCATCTCAATCTAGACATTGCTAAGTGGCTAAAACCAGTGAGCTACCTGTGTATTGGTAATTCTGGTCCAAGTAGTTCTAGTCTGAGAAGTTTGTAAATCTTCTTTGAGCAATTGAGCACCTAGACCCATTGCTGCTCAATAGCCAATAAAGAGGACTAGGGGGAACTATACTTAGATTACTATTATTTACAATTCCAGTTTTAAGTAAAGCTGGCTTAGCACACCGAACACAACTCCAAGAAAGGGAATCTGTCTCTCCATATCCCAGATTTTGTTTGCAGCTGGCACCAGAAAACAAAGCAGAGACAAAACTTTACACACTCAACTGTGCTTCAAAAGAAGTGGATCAGGAAGCATGATGCCAAGCCCACTGGGAGTGTGGGGAGATGCATGAGAAAGCCACCAGTAACACAGGCACACGAAAAGATGGGGGATGAGGAGGTGGCAAGGACAGAATTATTGGTACTGTGCTGAATCTCCTTGACTTAACAGAAGTCAGTCAACTTTAAGAGGACATGGAAAGTTTTAAACTTGAAAATCAACTCCCGGTGCCACACCCAAGATTAGAGATCTGGGAACAACTGTTGTATTTGGCACGGGAAGGCTCCTCTGTCCCCATATCCTGAGAACATGTTGTAGCTCACAGCTCACTGTTACTCTGCTTAGGTTGCTGGGTGTCTTTGGACAGAGCCCCAAGGTGCAGTGGAAAGTGATATGAATCATGCCCGTATCAGAGATTAGGCTCAGGATACATGGTGTAGGGCCAGATGGATGGAGTCCAGAAAGCAGACCCTAGGATTTTCCTATAGATACATGAGCAGTTAATCAATGTTGGAGAAAACCGTCTCATCTCCCTAATCTGTGTGTTGGTGCTGGCTCTCCTCATCTTCTATCTTGCCTGTGTCCCTTCACTTAGAAATATATCTCTTCTCTGGCATCTTATGCAGGATTCTTAGCTTCACGAATTTCTGATTCTGTTTTTATTTCATTTTTTTATTCGATGAAGCATCAAAGCCCAGTAGCCCCCAAGTTTCTCAACCTTTCCTTTTTCATTTATTCTTGCTTCTGTGCCAGCAGTTTGGGAACATTCCACTTCTGTTGAGGCCACTCTGACCTTTCCTCTCCACCTCCCCTTTCAGATAAGGAAATCAGTGCTAGGTAAAGTGCTAGCTGGGCTGATCCATAGGAACCACGGAGACATGGGAAGAGCAGGTCCAAGGATCTGTTCTCTCAAACAAGGTGACAATGCTTGGGGGCCTTCTGTCCTCACCCACCAAAGGAAGTATTAGCAGGGCACAGTGGTTAATATAGATTGTCAGTTTGACAGGATCTAGAATCACTTAGAAGACAAACATACCTGTGAGGAAGTTTCTAGATTGGATTTATTGAAGTGGGAATATATATGAGCCATGCCTTTCTATAGGCCAAAGCACCAGAATACACAAACTTAAGAGAGAGAGAGCAAACTGAGCACAGGAAGCCATTGCTCCCTGCTTCCTGACTGTGGTAGTAATGTGACCAGCTACCTCACGCTCCTGTTGCCATGACTCCCCCACCATGATATAGTAAGTTTGTGTGACAAAGTAAACTCTTCCTTCACTCAGCTGTTATTGTCAGCTCTTCTATCAAAACAATGGGCTGACATATTCCAACTTTGTTTCCCCTCCTATGCCTTCACTGAAGTAGAATCTGACCCGGGATTCAAATAGTTTGTCAGAGATCACAATGGAGCAGATAGGTCTTAAGCCCGAAGCCCCTGACAGCTGACCATAAGCCTCTGTTTTACCCAGTGCCCTCTGAAGTATCTTTGAAGAACTCGGTGGCCTCCCTAAAACTCAGAGGGAAAGAGAGATGAAAATAACAGCTATGTTTTCTTACATTGTAACTTCATCAGATGATGAAGGAGGCCCCATTGCAGAATGGAAGGCTTCAAATTGTCTTCAGATGACACCCACACAGGGTTTATACCTCACTGCCTCTAGCCATGTTCCTATCCACACTATCCTCAGCACCATGGTCAGTTATGAAAACTTGTTCACTTTGAGAAGAAAATGGACTGAAACAAACAGTTCAACTTTGCTTTGGGGGTAATGACCACAACTAAGGCGTTCAGGACAGTCGTACAAAAGCAAGAACAAAACCTAGCCGTTAGACAGACCTAATAAGCTGCTACTGCCCTTGGCCTTGTTCTATATGCCCCTAATTTGAAAACTTGTAGCCAATTCTCCATCCTGTGCTGTTTTACGGGGGACATGGAAGTCTTCCTAAAGTTCAAATATTGTCACACCCTAAGACACTAAATGATGTTCCATTTCATCAAGCACTGTCTTTTCACATCTGCCAAGTGACCATCCACCCCATCATTCAAAGTTCAGATCCCAAGAATCTTTCCCTGACTGTTATTTCTCTGTTGAGCCACCCTGCTCCTTCTTATTGGTCAAATACAATTCTTGCCAGTGACTTAACCCTTAACTGTGAGCCATTTGCTTCCTTATTTGATGAATATTTGGCTTCCCCTTTAAAAATAAGCACCGGAAAGCAACAATTCTTGAGTCCAAACCATCCACCATCACTTTTTGCAAAGAAAGCTTTTGTCAGAACATAGCCATGTGTATTCCATCTCATTCTTTCCAGAGCCATTTCACAGTGGCACAGCAGAATGCAGTCATTACCAGTGGCTTTACAGACCACACACTTAAAATACTTGTCTCTCTTCACACAAGGGTTGCCAACCCTTGCTTCATTAAGACAGGAAACATGCTCACTCTGTCCACCCCTTTATCTCCTTGCATCTAACGCCACTTCTGATATACTAGGATGAACATTCCTAGTTTAATAGAAGGTATGTTTAATAAATGGCCCAGTGCATGAAGTATAAGCATTGTTAGCTTCACATACAGAATGTAATCAGTACTGCACATTAAAATCATTTGTCAATAGCGTAGTAACAGTACTTCCCTGAAGCACTGTTATTTGTTTAAGCCTTTATTGTTCTATAAATAAAACAAAATCAAATTAATGAGTGTTTGGGATATTTGATGACTCTAGCCTTACTCTGATCACAACAACAACAAAGAATCAAGTATCAGTGTTAAACATATGATACCAGTCAATTATTGAAGGTGTATTTTCGTACCAGGAACATTTTTGCCTTAGTAAGAGAGGTCTGTAGCCCACAGATTATTCCCCTTCACCCCTGGTGTGTATGGAGATCAGAGGAGAACTACTTCACATTTGTGGTCCTCACCTTCTCCCTTGTTTGAGACAATGTCTCCGTTGTTCCCTGTAGCAAATGGCAGATTAGTCAGATTAGCAAGGCCCATACACTTTGAACGATCCCCCGTCTCTACCTCCCATCTTGCCATAGGGGCATTGGAATTAAAGATGTATATGTCAGATGAGATTTTGTAGGTACTGGAGATTTGAAATTTATCCACTGAGTCATCTGTCTTCCCAACTCACAAATGTCATTGTTGATAAGATTATTAGATATGGGTTTTTCCTACATGAATTAGGGGTAGCAGTTTGCTTTATTTTAAAACTATGTTCGAGCTCAAGTTTTCATGAGTTTGTCGGTCAAGCATCAGTGTAGGTTCAGGGTAGGCAAGGAATCTTTGCAGGTGTCTCGAGAAGTTCGTATCTGAGCTTTCTCTATCACTGCCAGTAACGTAGGAGTGATAAAGAGCTGCTGATTTTCTATATTCAAGGTAGTTGCCTGCATGAAAAGACCCATGGCCCTACTTTCAAATGCGATCCACGTGGGTGATGTAGAAGCCAGCCCTTAGAATGGGAAGCCAATAGATAAGCAAGCAGCTGTCTGGCATTCCCTGCTCCTATTCAACAGCCGTTCCTGAAACATGGCAGTCACTGCTGAGCAATTTCTCAAGACCTTGCTCCTTTGGCTCATTGTGACAGAGCTTGCCAGGTCTCAAAAGGCAGAACTGTGGTGTAAGAGATTAGCACAAGGGCTTATCTCAATGAGAAACCTGCTCTGTCACTGAGTAACTGCTGGAAGGTGAGTGAATGCCAGTAGCTTTGGGAAAATAGTGACAGCTATGAAGAAAATGGTTACAACAATATTGGGCATCCAGAAAGCATTTCACAAGCTTTCGGTACCATTATCAGCTTTATATAGAAATTCTCGGATAATATCTTTCCCAATGAGATAGCTTATGGGGACACATTTCTTTTCCCACAAGGTTGGGGTTTCCATTCATACATGTGCTTATTTATACTCTCATATTGAATGCAAGTATGATAGGTACTGATATATGTCAGGGTATCAATATGATAACTTTAATTGTTCACCACAGTCAATCAATTCCAAATACTAATCTCTTAGTTTACCTCTTTGAAGAAGTCCATGATGCTGAATCACACTGCCCAAAATAATCCTTGATCTTACAGCTGTCCTGTGACTCAGCTGTTATACTAAAACACTATTTTCATTTACACTGAAGTGAGAAAAAAAAAAAAACCTAACATTTCTTGATCCCCTAGCTATATGGCTGGCATTGGAAAAGTTGAGTTTGTGGTGTTGATTTGATTATCTTCATCAATCTGATAATCTAACCAAATAAGGATTACAATCCCCTTGGACAGGGAAACACAAAGACAGAATTCCAGCTGTGTCTACCCTTGCTTATGAGGCCAGAGAGTTTACCACAGATGTTGCCCTTTGCAGTGTACACACCCTACAAGCAGTGGACACACAAGCACACTCAATACTTGGTGGTGCTCTCAAGTTGTCCTGGAAGCTCCTGAGGCTATTGTCTTCATCCCTAAGTAGGAGATACAAATGCAGTTTCCTTAGCCACAAACAAGGTTCCTGTTAAGAAATTGGGGTTTCAAAAAGGACCTAATGTGAAACTCGGCAGCCTTTCTCTTTCTTCTTCTCATCCTTTAGTCATTTTAGGCCACAATTCATAACACTGTCAACAAACTCTGTGAATCTCCTTGTTTTGATTAGATGACACTGATGTTCATACTCCCTGGCCGAGGCAGATGCAATTCTGGGGAGAGGTTCTGAAAAATATTCTACAATTTTCTTCAATAGACCTGCTCTTAAAATTCTTTCTGTTTGGTTTCATCAGTATTTTACAGCTTCCAATTATATTTGGGGATTCTAAAGGACCCAGGAAGCTTGAAACTGGATTTAGTCCATGTGTTTGGACCCTTTATGAATTATTCTCCAACCTCAAGTGGGTAGGCAATATCTTGGTACCTGAAATAGATCTCATTAACCTCATGCCAATGTGTGTGACACTAACACCTCCTTTTGGGATTTGTGTTGATCATTGTCCTCAAAGATTCAGAATTTCTCTAAGTCCAATTCCTGTAAATACTTTGACGCTTTCTTCACCATGTGTGAGTGAGCCACATGATAGATCAGCTCAGATCTCCATAGAGCTTGCTACCAAAACCAAGTGTTCAAATACTCCAAAGAACCTTTAGGCTCAGAGGAAAGAATGTGAGTCTTACACTGATGTCCAACCAAACATCCCAAATTTATGTAAATGCCAAAGTAGATAGGAAGTTTAAGAATTAAGAGCGATGTTTGAAAGGTATATAGAGATGAGTGTTGCTACTCCCGCTGTGTAGAGCCCCATGCACACTCCTGTGTTTATATGCCTTCCAGATGACACCATGTTTGTTGCAGTGCAGAAAATAAATAGAACATTGTGGCACAGAAACATGAAGGGTCCAAAACAAATTTCTCACATATCTGAGGGCTGGAATAGCAACAGGAATTTCTGAGCACATGAGCCAGCAGATGCCTTCTGACCAAGACTAAGGAATCCTCTGAAAAGCTGGTGTTACCATCTAGGGAGGAGGAGATATTTGTAAGTCAGGTTAACACTTGTGGAGCTTGGAAGAGACTCACTGAATCTCTGAATAACTGGGAGCATTTTATCCCCTCTGTTTTTCAAGTGGGGGCCCATATAGGATATTTATTTGTAGACACTCACTGGACTAGCACTGGTGATCCACTAGACCCAGATCTACAAGACCCATCTGTTATTTCTCATCTCTCTCCTCTCAAGTTCAATTCATCTCCCTTCGAGACAGAAACATCTGTTAACCAAGAAAAGCAGAAATGGAATAGAAGCCCACCAGGAATGTGCAGAGCCTCTGTTTCCTTAGCTTTTGTTCTGCAAGGATGCTGGATGCAATGCCCTTCTATCCATCTTGATCTTACCTCAGGATGACTCTTCTAATTTACACGAAAAGAAAACAGGACAAGCAACATGTAGACAAGGGTCATGCTCTTGGGCAACTACCCATGTGACAAAAGGATTCATAATTTCTCCTCCTCCTCCTCCTCCTCCTCCTCCTCCTCCTTCTCCTCCTCCTCCTCCTCCTCCTTCTTCTTCTCTCTCTCTCTCTCTCTCTCTCTCTCTCTCTCTGCCTGTCTCTCTGTCTCTGTGTGTGAGCACACGTGTGTGTGTGTGTGTGTGTGTGTGTGTGTGTGTGTGCTGCCTGCCAAGTGCTGCTAGGAGCACAAGCTTGAGCCACCGCTGTCAGAATGCCTATGCCCCTCTGACACTGAGTTGAGACTGAGTTGAGCAGAGCCCCTGGGTTGAGACTGAGTCACTTAAATATGACAGCACAGCAGTTCCTACATTAGCACTGCCACATGTCATGTTCTATTTTATTGTTTGCATTTGGTCTCCATTTCTGGTTTGGCCTGAACTTATGGGCTTAGCAGAAACTGCCCTGAGAAGTACAAAGGTGTCAGAGGGGGGAATTCTAAGGCTCAAGTGGAGGATGATTGAGCTATCAGAGCCTTTCAACATCAACAACCATGACGTTATGGTTCAAATCAAAGTTCTCTAAGGTTTGGCTGTTCCCCCCCCCCCCCCCCGCAATTTGTGTGGGAAATTTGATCCTCGGTGTCCTATATGAATGGAACTTGAAGGTGGAGGCTTTGAAAGGCAGGGCCTTCATGATCAGTGGGCTAATGAGCTATCAAAGAAATGGCTCTGCTACAAACACAGTCCTTTTGGGCTCATCTATGCTATTTCTTCGTGTGGTACCCTGCACCATTTTAGGAGTCTGCAGAATCCTGAAAGGAAATACTAACTGAAGACTTTGGTTAGTATATGATTAGACACCTCCTGTCTTAGAATCTTTACTCTCTAAAAAATGTATGAACCATTTTTTAAAAATAAACTATCCAGTCTTTGTCATCAGTAGCAGCAATAGAAGGTGAATGAAGAGAAGACAGAGGCTTCTATCAGGAAAGGCCTATTTTTGCATTACACACTGACTAGTTTGTATCTCCATTTAACATCTGATGCAAAAAACAAGTATATGTGGATACAGAATGTTAGGGACAAAGCTGGACTCTGATGGCCCTGGGACCAGGGTTCCACCTTGCTACCTGCTGATATAGAAAGCATAGGCCTCTACATCAGGGCTCTTCTTGAGCTGCAGGCTTCCCCAAGGGGTTTCTGGGAGCCCAGTTAAAGCAAAGGAAAAACACAAACCAAAACCAAAACCAAAACCAAAAACAAAACAAACAAACAAAAAACACTGACTTACCCATTAACAGTACATACTGTCTAAGTTCCTAGTACCAATGTCAAGATGGTTCGCATCTACCTGTAACTCCAGCTCCAGGGTCATCTGATGTCCTCTTTTGCTCTCAGTGAACTTGGACTCACACTTGGACACACTCCTCCCACATAGACACATAATTTAAGATTAAACAAATCTAAAACAAACAAAACCCCAAAATCAAACTGCAAACCAAGAGAACCTACCTGTTGCAATGTCTCTTTACCCTACTTGAGGTTGTAAAGACTCAAAGCAAGACAAAATCCCTCTGCCAGCTCCCTGTTTGAGAGTTTTCTCCTCAGTAAGCTGGCCCTGTCACACCTTGTCTCCATCATCTAGATCTCTGCAGTAGTTAATGGCCATCCATGGACAACTCTACGTCTTCTCCTGGGCAGGGTTCTGTGTTCAGGAAGGTCAGCTCCGGGGGCACTGCTATTTCCCCCCAGTGGTTTTCCTTCACTCATTTGTCTTATTATTCCCTGACTCAGTTATCAACACTAGATATCTCCTCCACTTACGTGTGTCCTGTTATCAGTCAGAGCTCTGGGAAGTCTCACTGGAGAGTCTTTCTCCTCCAGAGCAAAGGGAAGTTTACCCCTCTCCTGTCAATTATGGCTGTGAGTCAAGGTTGTCATCTTTTGCCTTTTCCGTCAGCAGAATTCTCCACAAAGGGCAAGTCATTTGTATCAGGATGCCTGGTGCAGATAAATAGCCAAAGGGGATAAGAATGAAGGGGTGACTCTTCAGTGGTGTGAGGGTAAGTGGGGCCACCATGGTTTTGCTCTGTGCCCTCCATACCATGATTAATGGATTCCCCTATGGACCAAGCAGGTGAATTTAAACGGTAGCTTGGGGTAATATATTTTTGTCTCAGCTTGCGAACAATTTTTATTTAATAAGTACTCTAAAAATAAGCTCTAGGGTAGTTCTTTCTTTCCCTGTCTGATAAAGGTAAGGAATACCACGTTTCATTTCACCTTTTTTTTTTTTATCATGTGTGGGTTTTTTAAATTTTATTTTTCACACAACAATAGGCTTACCTCACCCTGGCTCTGTCCCAGAGGGACTCTTAAGGAAACTGGGAAATTATAATTTGAGAATCATCCAATTCAAACTGCAGTCATTTCACTCAGCTTCAGTAAAAACCTCTCCATCATTGCATGTTATAATTATGTCACCACATGCTATATAATTCAAATTAGATGATGATTACATGCCATATATTAACATTAATTGTGTAACTAGACATAACCATATGTTTATATGTGGGTTTAATTACCAGCTCTAAAAAATCCTATCAAGGGAGATGCATGTGACATATTTTTAAAAGAGGGAAAGTAGCAAGGAAAAGCCACTTTCAAATAAGCATGTACAGTTAAGTACATGGAGGAATACATTTAGCTGGTCAGGTGTCTTCTTCCATTGCTCTCGGCCTGATTTTTGAAACAAGGTCTCTCACTAAACGTGTCACTACCCACTGTTAGTCTAGCTGGCCAGCAAGCCCTCGGGACCTTCTCATCACTGCCTCCCTTCCCCAGTGCTGCCATTACAGGTGCTCATTCTTGCTTTTAGCTTAATACATGGTGCTGGACATCCTAACTCAGGGTCCTCTTTCTTCACTGACTGAGCCACCTCCCCAGTCCTGTTTGGTAATAAGCAAATGAACAAACAAGCATGATATCGTACTATAAAAGTGCAATACATGAAGTGTATCAGCTATAATCTTGCAGTGGCACAAGTCCCCTCCAAAGTTTGCTCATGTCCGCATGTGTGTGTAAGCATCTGTGCTCATGACACCGGGTTTGAGCTCTGCATCCTCATAAAGCTTTTTTTGCAAGGGACCATTTATGTCTGCAGTATTGTGCTATACTGCATAAAAACAGAGCACTTGGAAAAACATCACATTTGAAGAAAAGAAACAAACTCTCAGTCCTAAAGCAAAAGTCCCCACATACATACATTACAGTTCATAACAGTAGCAAATTACACTTATGAAGTAGCAACAAAATAATTTTATACTTGGGAATCACAACATGAGGAACTGTAGTATAGGGTTGCAGCATTAGGAAGGTTGAGAGCCACTGCTCTAAGAGATAGAAGCTAGAGTATCAAAACTTGGGACTCCCAGGGGGTGCTTAATTTGTTTGTGCCTCACCAAGCCCATCTGTAAAATGGCAATACTGTATAGCTCCTAAAGTTACTGTAAAAACAGAATATATAATTAATGTAAAGAATAAGAAAATGTCACTTCCTAGGAGCCAATAAAAAGCAAATACTGGTTTTTGTGAGTGTGTGTTCCTATCAAGCTGGAAACTATAATTTACTTGATCTTTTTCAATACTCAGAGAAGAATTTTTAATCACTCTGTCTATATCTATATCTCTAACTCTATCATCTAATCATCTATCTATCTATCCATCCATCCACTCATCCACCCATCTATCATATCTATCTATCTATCTATCTATCTATCTATCTATCTATCTATCTATCTATCTATCTATCTATCTATCTATCTATCATATCTATCTATCTATCTATCTATCTATCTATCTATCTATCTATCTATCTATCTGGGGTGTGTGTGTGTGTTTGTGTGTGTTTTATTTGATTACTGCAGTGCCTATGGAGGCCAGAAGAGGGCCTCAGTTGCCTTGGAAGTGGAGTTTCAGGAGTTTGGACTGAGGGGACATGAGTTCTGGGACACTATAGACCATCAGCAAGCACTTCTAATTTCTATGCCCCCAAATAAGGATTTTTGTGCATATAATTTTTATCTGTGGAATTATAAATTATCATCTGAACATCAAAAATACACCATATCAACCTCTTTTGATATCCTCACTACAGAACAGTGACTTTTTCGAAAGCAGCTCAGACAGAAAAGCAATATAAAAGAATTGTATTGTTTTTGTGGCCATATGAATAAAACTAGCAGGCAACAAAACTGACCATGGCTTTTGCATGGCCTCTATTTCTCCCTTCCCAATTTTGCTCTACTTTCCTACATACCACCAGCCTCTCTCTCTTTCTCTCTCTCTCTCTCTCTCTCTCTCTCTCTCTGTCTATTTCTCCCCTTCTAATCTCCAGCACAGTTCATTGTATAGAAGCTTGCATCCAAAGACCTCCCTGACTGACAATACCTTCTAGGTGTTTCTAAGTTGAGCTATTACAGTTTTTGCATCTAGTAAGAGTTCAAAAGCTGGTGGAAGACTCAGAAAAGAATGAGTGAGGCTAAGGGGAACAGAGGGTTCTTTTCTTAATCCAGAGAAAACAAAGATAGAAATATGCATGCATGAAGGCATGTATATTCTAATTATCTGCTACCTATCTACCTATTTCTTATTTCTAGCCATCAATACCTATCTGTCCCTAACTCTGTCTACATTCATTTCAGATTGCTATCTCAGCTTTATTGAAGGTTTTGTGTCTCTCAGACTTAGTTACCTAAAAGCATATGCTAAGCACAAAATGTACCAAAGGGAGCAATTCAGTGAAATTCAGTTGGTAGCTGTATAATCAGCATAATTTACTGGTCCTTAGGCACATGAGGCTATTTATTGCAGAATCTCCCCAAGTGTCATATTGATTTTTGTTCTCTGTTCTGTGATGTGGGCTTTTCAGAACACAGACGTCTCTTATATCCCTGAAGTGACAGAAAGAACATGTGTTTCTGAGATAACACATAACCCAGCACATGTATGTTATCTCATGGAATCACTGGGAAGTACAGGTGTGGACATATACAATCTTTATAACTCAAAGATTATCAAGAGTAACTTGTTGGGACTTAGCCCAAAGGGAAGATGGAAAACAGGGTGGCATGAGTGTGATAGGAACTGGGGAGATGCCAACTCAGGGAATGACCCTCAAGGGGAAAGAAGTTAGGCATGGGGCAAGCATGGAACCTGTTCTGAATTTAAGTACAGTCTATAAAGCTGCCTCATGATGAAAAGCTGGGTAACAGGGATCGTCACTCTGTCTGAATATTCATGAGGTTAATGGGTAGAGGGAGCTCTTGGAAAAGGAGCAAGAGGCATCAGGACTTCCATCAAGCTAGCTAAACAGACAAGAGCTCTTTAGCATCAGAAAGAAACTAAAGTTTCAAAATTGAAACTATATGGATGAGTTCCATACTGTACTCATTGACCGAAGAAGAATCCTGGGTATTTCTCTCAGGAGGAAGTTTCTGCCTCAAGACATACAAGATCAGGTCCCTTCACCAGCCCAGCTCTAACTGTAGCCACATTTCTTTATGAATTGGTGAATTCTAAACACAGAGAATCACTTGCGTTTCCACATATCATAGGAAGCCTTGCATTCAGCTGTTTCTTCCCTCAGGGGGACCCTCCTCTCTAAAGCCCCTTTCTGTCTAGGCAATTTGGAACTGAATTCTTCCCAGCTCTTTATAGATTAACACACAGCCTTCTCACCATCATCTGATGAGTATGTTAAGCACATGACCTAAGTTAGGCACTGAAGGGAGAGTAGTAAGCAGAAAACAATGTAACTGAGCTTCTAGTAGTAGAGCTGGAGGTGTGAGAAAAGACAGACAAATAAAAATGAGTAAAGAGATGCAGTGTACATTTGATGGAGAAGCAACAAGATAAGGATAAGAACAGTTCCTTAGACCCTTCTGCCATTATTAATTTGTTTTCTACGTGTGCTATCCAATACACTTGCCAAAAGCCACTAGGAGTTCCTGAGAGCATAGACTGTAGTCATTGTTACAGAATGATTATTTTAGTTTACTCTTAATCAATTCAAATTACTGGCAATAATTGACTTGCGGTTACTCATTGGACAACACAACTCTATGGCATTATAGATTTCTCTTTTAAGACTGGAAGCATACTTATAATTCTGTATCAGTCTGTGTTCATTTTTTTGATTAAAGACGGGCACAACCTAAAGCTTTACTACTATTGATCTTTTAATAGACAATGTAGCAAGTTGTGTATATGTGCTCAATTAATAATAATACATGGGCCCAGAACAGTAAACCAAAAAGGATGGAAAAATCCACACCTTCAAAACAAAATAACAGGAATCACTTAATACTGTTAATTAATAACTCTGAAAAGAATAGTATGTGCAGTAAAACAATGGAGACATCAGCATTCCAATCCATTAATATTAGGAATTTTACACTTATAGATGATTTCTAGACCCTATGAATGAAGCTCAAAGACAATCTCCATCAGGGTAGTTTTAGTGACTTCTATCCAAGCAATGGGAGTAGGACTTGGTAACTGGGAAGATATATACAGTTAAATACAAAGTATGGATGTGAGATGTTGCCGAAGAGCCTAGTTATTCTGGGGAAGCTGAAGCTTTGGAGACAATGTGGTACTTAATCTCAGCTTCTAGAACATTCTTATTCTTGGGGCCTTTCTTTATTTTTCTAAAAGGTATCCTGTGTATACCAAAGTGGGTTATTCTAAGGGCTGGAGATTATGATTCATGCCCTGCACTGTATCACAAATGACCCCTTATTGTCTCCTCGATGCTACTACTTTTCTATTGCTTTTATTTTATTCTCATGGTGCCCTACCTGGCATTGGTTTTATTTTAGAGCTGTTTTATGGGTGACTAGATCCCCTCTGTAGCATCCTCATTGAGCTCAATGCATCACTTCATAGAGATGCATTCACCCTAACAATCCAAGAGGGTGCCTTGAAGCTATGGTATCTGATTACACGGTATGGGATAGCCTAGAATCATTCTTTCGAATGCAACTACCTCCTAACTCTGAAGTGTTTCCATCCTTAAAGTAATGCACTCAGTAGTGAGCCTTTCAAAATATCCTAGCAAGCAATTTCTTAACTGTATTCAGTGACTACCCCACTGTTATTTTAATTATATTTTATGATGTAGCAGATAACACAAACATTCCTCCCGGCAAGTAATTCAACAAAGAACAATAGCTTAACCAGATAAGCTGAGCTTTATCCTTTTCTATTTCTCAAACAAATTAATTCTGTAATTGTACTTTGCACACAGCACAAGAGGATGTTCCTATATCCTTGAAGATCACTCATGATAATACATGTGGAGCTTATCACTTTCTTCATCAAGAACCATTTTGGTTTTGCCTTATATAGAATAGTCCATGCCTAGAGTTTACAATTGAATATCACATATGCTTTGGTACCAAGATTTCCTGGATGCCTGGACCTGGTTCTGAGGACCACAGATTGTTTATCTGCTCGAGTATCAAAAGTAATTGCTGCTGGCATTTCATTTGTACTCTTGTCAGATCTGATCATGTTACAGCCTCAAATCTCCACTCATTCTGTACAGCAGGGAACAACGTGGCTGTTCCCTGATGTGTGACTTCCCAGGGACATGTGAACAGATTGCTACTTATCCCCAATAGGATACCAGAAAATAGACCCAAGAAAAAATTCTATACAAGTTTGTTAAGTCAAACGAGTTTACTGGGGTTACCCAAAGGTGTGTGGGTGACTCAAAGGCAGTTGTATCATCATAAACTTAACATGTACAATGACTTGAAAATTCTGCATCTCTAAACCTTCCTGGACACCATGCAGGCAGAGCTCACCTAGCTAGAGAGCATCTTTACCCTGTTATTACGTATATATTATTACCTTACTGATTTCATAACCTTGGGAAAAGGCCCATGAATCTGGTAACTGTGAGTATCATACATTGCATGATTACAATAGCTCCTTGAATCTTTAAATCCTATATCCTCCCTCCTGTCTCCAGGTGTGGTGGTTTGAATATGCTTGGCCCAGAGAGAGGCACTATTAGAAGGTGTGGCCTTGTTGGAGTGGGTGTGGTCTTGTTGGAGGAAGTGTGTCACTGTGGGAGTAGGCTTTGAGAAAATCCTCCCAGACACTCCTAGACATTCCTCCAGTCTGCTCCTGGCTTCCTTTGGATGAAGATGTAGAACTCTCAGCTACCCCAGTACCATGTTCCTGCTTTGATGATAATGGATTGAGCCTCTGAACTTGTAAGCCAGTTCCAATTAAATGTTGGCCCTTATGAGAGTTGCCTTGGTCATGGTGTCTCATCACACTATAACACCAGTAAAACCCTAACTAAGACACCAGGAAAGACTGTTTCAGTGAAGGGGAAACATATATGTGACTCCTGCCAATCCAGTGTGTCAAATTAAGGATGTCTATTCAGAAGTCACAGACAAATATATCTGCTGCTCTGTCTTTGTTGCCATCTCAGAACTACATGTCTAGATACTATGAGTTCATGGTCTGAGAAACATATTTAAAAAGGATGTCAATAATTCACCAATATATCAAAATTCTAAAGACATGCCCACAGTCCAGTGACATTCTGAAAGAAGGCTAGGTATTTTCTTTGGAATTTTTTCCAGTACTGTGACTTTTAGTCACATATTTTAGTCAAATATTAGTAAATGAATCACTATTAAGGACCATGCCTAAATCTACCTGTAAATACCATAAGAATATCCTACAGGCCTCTACAGAAATGTCTTTTAACATACACTGTTTTGAATAGAGGTTAACAAAGTTCTTGAACCTACCTGAAACAAAATCTTGGTTCTCCCACTAAGTATATCCAAAAGCAGTGGGAAGTTTCTTAGATATTAATTAATCCTGCTTTTCCACCAATTAAACAGTTGTCAGAATAGTGCTTAAAATACAACATTGTTATAGAGATGTAATGAATTATTACAAAGTAAGAGCTTGGGTAAGCACTGGCCCATTGACCTGTTGGCCTGGACTATATCTTAAATGTCTCTTAAAGACCAAGTGCTGATGGCTTTATCTGTAGGGAGCATCATTATTGGGGGGTGGGGGGGGGGTGATAGGGACATTAAGAGATGAGGTCTAGAGGAAGAAGTTAGGTCATTGGGGGAATGCCCTTAAAAAGGTTATTGGAACCATGACATTTACAGTTTTCATTTGCTTCACAGATTAAAGAGATAGGGAGCACTTCTTGCCATGACCCAGGTCTCACAACAGTCCCAGGGAATGAGGGTCAAGTGACTACGAATGAGACTTCTGCATTTGCTATGTGAAATAAAACTCTCACCTTAGAAGCTGATTAGCTTAGGCATTTTGTCAGAGAAGTAAAGAGCTAACACAGCTGTGAGCCCTCAGTAAAGACATTGTTAATTTTCTATTGTAATTACCTGTGAGTTTTGTTCATTGGTGTGGTATATATTCTCTAGTAGCCTGTCCAGCTCTCTCATAGTAGGTGTTCAGAAACACAAGAGGGGAGGATTGGCTAACCTGGCTGGGACTTTCTCTCATGCAGTCTTTCCTGGACTTCTGTCTAGCACTGGTGTCTAAGTATCCATCAGGTAAAAGCAGACCCTGTTAGGGATTCTTAATCCCAAAGTCTGGGAGCCATACAATATCCTCAATAATACATTCTTTCAGCAAAATATCAGGACATGTCTAGGTTCATGTAAATGAATGACATTCCATTTTAAAGGGAAATTTATCAATATCAGATTTCAGAAAGGGGTGTTGGTTGAGGTAATTACAGAATGACTATGGTCCTTTTTAGAAACAGCTTACCAAAACATCTGTGTTTCCTGAGTCTCCATCATCTACCTACATGTGCTATATATGCAGTTGAAAACTGAAGGCTGAATGTGAACATCCCTGTCTGTATTTGCCACGCACTGGCATAGCCTCACTCGAAATAGTTATATCAGGGTCCTTTCAGCAAAATCTTGCTGGCATATGCAATAGTGTCTGGATTTGGTGGCTGATTATGGGGTAGTCTCTGGGTGGTCCATCCTTTGGTCTTAGCTCAAATCTTTGTCTCTGTAACTCCTTTCATGGGTGTTTTGTTCTCTATTCTAAGAAGGAATGAAGTATGCATACTTTGGTTTCTCAGCCATCACTGGGAAGAGAGGCCCCTTAGTCTTACAAACTTTATATGCCCCAGTAGAGGGAAATGCCAGGACCGGGAAGTGGGAGTGGGCAGGTGGGGGAGCAAGGTGGGGGGAAGGTATAGGGAACTTTTGGGATAGCATTTGAAATGTAAATAAAGAAAATATCTAATTAAAAAAAAAAGAAAGAAAGAAAAGTGAAGGCTGGCCAAAAGAAGGTTGCATGTGGTATTACCCTCATAGTTAACACATTCCCGCCACTGTTTCCTTCACTTTTTCAGTGGACTCTTGCTGTCACTGTCTATGGTACATGGTCAGCCATACATCACTTGTAAACTGTACAACATCACAGTATCAGCATCTCTAAGTGTGATCAGTGATTAGAGTCATAAAGAAGTGACATGCCTCAGCTATGTCCAGCATAAATGTAGCAGCTTCTCTTCAACATGAAGCAGTGACATAATTATGTTTCATATTTTCATCATCCATTGGATGGAGATCTTTTTTAAGTTCAACGTAACCATGGAAAGAAATTGAGTTAGGGGATAGCATTCAGTAATACAGTTATTGACTAGCATGTACGAGACCCTAACTTTAATCCCCAGCACTGTGGACATAAAGAAGAATAAAAATTAGAATTGGAAAACAAGTCCACATCCAATTTTGTACATGTAGTTGGCAGGCATGGACAGTCAAGTACATTGACTCAACCACATGCATGTATGGACCTGGGGAGTCACAAGACATTCTCTTCATATTGCATAGGGAGTGCTCCTGCTCAGAGGTACCCTTTAGATTTGTGATGATGAATCTCATGTTGTTTCACAGTACCACTGCGATTTAGCCAGCTCAGTTTTACTCCGGATCAAGAGGATCGTTTAAGATAATAATATTAACATATCTATAGGACTCTTGATCTTCACACACCTCTAAAAGCATTAGGAAATTAATTTTCCCAGAACTCGATGGATATAGGTAATTATCTTGACATTTGGACAGAGTGAATTGGATGACATATTGACCTGTGCTAGCCAATGAAGGCTGCCAGCTACAGCTCTAATCTACCCCCTGTCTCTTCCTGTTCACCATTCTATCCATCACAGGACACTCAGGTGTCCCCACATCATTGGAAGGGAATTAATCTAGCTAACACTTATTGGAAATGTTTAGTATAAGCTCAGCAACTGTTCAGACTCTTAATTGGGTAAATGCAGGGAAAGAACAAAGAAGATACAGTTTCACATATCAAACAGAATTAACCACCAAAGCAACCACAGGTGCATGGAAAAATGATTGGATCAAGAAGAGAGCAGGGTATGGCTGGAGTATCTTGTGTTAGAAAGCCATGTAGTCTAAGGAGTGATGGGGACATGTCCTGAGGAAGAACAATTAATCTAAACAGACTCCAGGTGACCAAATTAAGGACAATGTGAGTATAAAATAAAATATTGAATGGAAGGGATAGCTATGCCGTATTATATAGAAAAAAAAATAAGTGTTCATAGTTGTATTAGTTAGGGTTTCTATTGCTGTAATGAAACACCATGACCAAAAAAATTAAGCTGGAAAGGAAAAGCCTCAAGCTTCTACATCACAGTTTCTCATTGAAGGGAACCAAGACAGGAACTCAAGTGGGGCAAGAACTTGGAGGCAGGAGCTGATACAGAGGCCATGGAGGGGTCCTGCTTTCTGCCTTGCACCTTATGGCTTGCTCAGGCTACTTTCTTTCTTTTTTCTTTTTTTTTCTTTTCTTTTATTATTATTAGATATTTTCTTTATTTACATTTCAAATGTTATCTCCTTTCCTGGTTTCCCCTCTGAAAACCCCCTACCCCCTACCCTCTCCCCATGCTCCTCAACCCACCCACTCCTGCTTCCAGGCCCCTACATTGGGGCATAGAGCCCTCAAAGAACCAAGGGCCTCTCCTCCCATTGATGACCGATTAGGCCATCCTCTGCTACATATGCAGCTAGAGCCATGAGTCTCACCGTGTGTACTCTTTGGTTGGTAGTTTAGTCCCTGGGAGCTCTAGGGTACTGGATAGTTCATACTGTTGTTCCTCCTATAGGGCTGCAAACCCTTTCAGCTCGTTGGGTCCTTTCTCTAGCTCCTCTATACCCTGTGCTCTGTATAATGGATGGCTGTGAGTATCCACTTCTGTATTTGTCAGGCACTGGCAGAGCCTCTCAGGAGACAGCTATGTCGGGCTCCTGTCAGCAAGCACTTGTTGGCATCCACAATATTATCTGGGTTTGGTGTTGTATATGGAATGGAACCCTAAGTGGGACAGTCTGTGAATGGTCATTCCTTCAGTCTCTGCTCCACACTTTGTCTCTGTAACTCCTTCAGTGGGTATTTTGTTCCCCCTTCTAAGAAGGATCAAAGTATCCACACTTTGGTCTTCCTTCTTCTTGAGTTTCATGTGGTTTGTGAATTGTATCTCACTGCTAAGTGGATATTAGCCCAGAAACTCAGAATACTCAAGATACAATTCAGGCTGCTTTCTTGTAGAACCTAAGACTACCAGCCCAGGGATGGCACCACTCACAATTGGCTCAGTGCTCCAGCCTTAATCACTAATTAAAAAAAATGCGTAATCAGTCTTGCCACAGCTTGATTTTATGGAGGCATCTTTTCAGTTAAGGCTCCCTTATAACCAGCCTTTGGCTACTTTATTGGGTTCTTTCTCCTATCACTCTTTACCAGCCTTCCAAACTCTCCACACTAGATAGGAGAGCAAGAAGTTTAGAGGAGAAAGTGGACAATAATATTATTAGATTATTTCCTGCTGATTAGGGGTGTCAAGTTCTTGGGGCGAGTCCAATTTTTTCTACTTAACAAACAGCAAACAAAGCATCCAATCAACAACCATCAACCACAGCAATTGCAACAAAAACAACAACAACAACAACAACAACAACAACAGAAACAATAGGAGTCAGCTCCTGCTGCCTCTCTTGGGACTCTGGCATTTATATATAAACTGAAGGGTCCCTCAAATTCCAAACTATTCCAAGTATCTTCAGCAGGCAAAATTATACTTCTACCAGAGCTCTAGACAAATCTTAGCTACTGTGGATAACCTGGAGTCTCATATCCTACACCTAGAATTAAAACAAAAACATATATGCATAATATTTCTGTGTTTAAAAAAAATAAACAAAATTCCTCCTCCACTCCCACCTCTTCAATAAATCTAGCTTGTGTCAAATTGACATAAATGCATCTAGCACAATAGTGACAGACTAAATGTCCAGAAGCAGGGGATTTTAAGGCTAGTAAGGCTTGTCCCCTGGTGGTGGGTGCCTTTCTCACCTCTTTTCATTATCAACTTTATGAAAGCTCTATCTTATGAACTGATCCTCCAAGGTTATTGGCATCTGATAGACATTAGGAGGGGAAGAGTCAGACCTCTTTAATGACATTGCCTCTGGTATGTTAACCACACTTCAGGGAAGGCTCCACTCCTGAGAATAGTTGTGTGTCCCAAATACACTCCATGGGGGAGGGAGAACCCAGAAAGAAGATCACTCAGGTTTAGGTGAGTAGGGGATATAATCTTGGGAAGGGTAGAAACAGGAAGAGGTGAGGCGATGAAAATGATAAAAATACAATGTAGGAAGTTTTCAAAGAATTAATGAAAATGTTATTTTATATAAAGAGAAAACCTTAAAGAATCTCTTCCATAAAATATATTTTAAAAGTTAAAAAGAACTCTTTTAATCTCAGCACCCAGGAGACAGAGGTAGCAGTAGCTAGGTGAGTTTGAAGCCAGCCTGGTCTATTTTATTTTCTACATTCTTTGTATTTTGTATTATACCGATTCTTGTCCTAATTTTACTGATTCTTTCTTTTGCCATATCAAAACTTTCATAGTACTACAACTAACTTCTTTATTACAATTTTTAATTATTTCATCCATAATTTGGTAAAATGCAGAATTTCTTCAGATTCTTTACCCCTACTTTTTGTATGCTAATTTTATGCATTATGTTACACATATGGATGAAAATAGTAAGTAATAAATGTTATAATTGTAACTTTATGTAGCTTTATATTATATACCTATGTCTTATCCAGTGTACATTTCCATTTGAGTTCTTTTATTATAATGTGCCTCTTTACAGAGGCCATTGCCATTTTGGCTGCTTTCATACTTTACTTTCATTCACTCAGTGTTATTTCCTTTCATTTGAGTGCACTGAAAATATGTTGAAGTCTCTAATGAATCTAATATTTAGAAAAACAATTGTTTTATTAGCAATTTCTTTTCTAAGTATAATAGTATTTTTCTTAGCCTATCTTACAATTTTTATTTGAACTTCAGATTGCTTAAATAATGTATCATATACATCTTGGATTCTGATTCCTCTTGGAGGAAAGTTGTATATATATTTTTAAGTGGCATACACTAAATTTGGGGAATCTGTCTTCCCCTACATGGAGCTGATACTGAGGTCTCTGTTCTGTTTGTTTTTTTCATTGTTCACTTCCTAATGCTGTCATTTGTTATTTTTGAGCCTGATTTTCTAGTGGTATTTTTAATCAATCCTTAGCACCTGTGTCAGGCAGATCACCCCTGTAACTCCAGCTTCAGGGGATAGAGTGCCCTCTTCTGGCCTGCATGGGCACACACACACACACACACACACACACACACACACACACACACACACATGAACAGGGGCTGTAAATGGCACTCAAGGCTGTCCTCTAAGCTCTACACACATGTTCACACAGATATACACACAAAGTAACTAACAAAAGTGTGAGAAAGGAGTGAACTTGGAGGAATATTGAAATCAAGGAATTCTTTGTTTTCATATGTGTCGAATCAAGAGATCTGATGGGAAGGAGAACACAAGTAGAAAGTATTGCCTAATTTAATTTTTTTGGTAAAAAGAGTTCTCGGTACAAAACAAGGTCAGCAATAACATAGAGGTTGATAAAATTTAAGCACCAATAAAACAGAAAAGCTTAATGTTACATATAAGCACAGACTAAAAGGAGAATATACATATGTACTTCTGCAATTGTGTCTTCTGATGAGGAGACTTGTGATCTCATGGGTCTATAGATAACCCAGGTTTATTTTCAAGAAATGATAAGAATAAATAATTTTAGTGTAAAATATTATCTCTATACTAATAGAAGGAAATTTTAATATTAAAATACAGAGCTAATAGGAAATAGTCTCTTGGCTGTCATGGAAATGTGAAGTTTACCATAATTTCAGTTTTTACCTACTTACATATATGACACCTGACTTCCTCACACCCATCTTGTAGATGGTGCAGCACTCAGGCATGGAGTAGGATAAACTGCTGTCTTTTGCATGAAAACTATTCCCCACACCACACCAACAAAGAATATGATGTTCATTGTTCTGCTAGGATGCTTTTTCTGGGTTTATGGGTTGATAGGAAGCAGTATTCTTATAGATAACCATAATTTTTCTTTGACCCATTCACATTTCTCTTCTGAGCCGGGCAGTGGTGGTGCACACCTTTAATCCCAGCACTTGGGAGGCAGAGGCAGGTGGATTTCTGAGTTTGAGGTCAGCCTGGTCTACAGAGCAAGTTCTGGGATGGCCAGGGCTATACAGAGAAACCCTGTCTCAAAAAAATAAAATAAAAAAAATAGTAAAAAAACCCTACATTTCTCTTCTGAATTGCTTGCAACTTCTATTTTGTCCTCTCTCTAATTTGTAATGACATTTGAAGAATTTACTGCCATGATTATAGGTAAATTTTGGCTCCAGACTTGACTCTATGCAGCATCTTACAGAATGGCCACCCTGCTTCTCTGACTCTGTCCATCAAGCCAGGTGTGTTCAGAACATCAGAGAATTATCTTAATAATGGAAATATACTGATTTCTCTCTGGGATACCTTCCTAAAACATACATTTAATGCACCAGTTCTTAGTTCTTTAGAGAATGGTTTTGAAAAGTAATTTGTATCAAAACTTCCTTTTTCATCTATAGTTAATGAAAATATCATTTTTAAATTCAAGCTATCAAGGTTGTTTCACTGGAACAGCCAATTTCATTGAGATTTATAAATTTAATAAACTCTTTCTGTCACATCTAGTCAACGCTGTCGTATTTGACTCCAATAGAAACAACCAACCTTTTTTGCCTTGGTGCTATGAATCTGAACTCAATTGGTCATGGAAGCCAAGAATTAGTAATATATTGGCGGTGAAATTACCAAGATTAAGTCAAGCTAATTTTAGTTCTAGAGGCTCTGTAAAAGTTTTTATGAGCTTAAGTAGTTTAGTAGTCTTCTTTGGTATAGCATGTCCTCATGCCAAGTAAGGTCATTTTTAATCCTTGTGTCACCTGTCTGTCTGTGACAATCAGTGCCCAGTGTAAAAGTGGAGGCTTAGCTTGTCAGATAGAGATGGAAGTGTTCATTATTATGATGAATTACCAACAGTTAGGCTAAATTGTCACTGCCTTGGGAAGATCTGGTAAAACAAAATTCCTGAGTGATTCTTTTACTATGAGAAATTGCTTACCTATTATTTATTTAAAAGCATCAAGACATATTTAAAAAGGAATTATTTGTCAGCCATTAATGGGAGGAGAGTCGCTTGGTGTTGTGAAGATCATATGCCCCAGTACAGGGAAATGCCAGGGTCAGGAAGTGGGAGTGGGTGGGTTGGGGAGCAGGGCAGGGAGGGTATAGGGGGCTTTGAGGATAACATTTGAAATGTAAATGAAGAAAATATCTAATAAAAATGAAAAATAGGAATTCTTTGGAGGAGAACAAGATAAGGAAAGAGAAGAAATACAAACAAATTCTTTTGAGATGCATCGCATGTGTAAGGAAATATTTATTGTTGTACATGTAGTATTTTACAGTTCAGGAATGGAACCCTGGAGAAATAAAGGTCAAAGCAGTATATATTGAGTCTTTACTACAGTGCAGGCACCACAATGATTATCATATATATGAATTATTTCTAGGTCTTAATGGAAACGTAATGGTTAAAGTACCAATATAATATTTTATAGGCAAGAGAACGTAGAGTTCTAAAGTTAAGCACATTGTCTAGCCATCAATCAGCCCACATGGCTGGGAGATCCTGTTACCTGTCACAGTGTAAGTATTACCATTCTTTCACAGTGTAAGTAGTACTTAGGCACAGTACTATATTGTTGAGGGTAAGATCATTTAGTCTTAGTATTAGTTAATCCAAAGACAGGTCAAATTTATAAATGATCACAAGTACGTACATATATGGCATGGTTTATAGAATTTTAAATGTAGCTAAAATTTACACACATACATAATTAACTATGGCTGTTTTTACCTTTCTTGCTTACTACTTGATAGATCTTCCAGCATCTTCCTCTTCTGCATTAACCCTGGAGTGTAAGGACTGGGAAGGGGGCACTGGGCAGCAAGAGCCCACAATATGGAAAGACCACAGCATCCCTCCCTGCAGCCAGGACAAAGAATTAAGAGGTCTGTGTCATAACTTGAAAACTCTCAATTTGTGGTATCTGAGGCTTCTATACTCTTTGTTATGTAGGCCATGTTGAAATAAATCATGTGATGTGAAATTTCTGATTCCCTGACTCCTCTAATCTACTCTACTGTAAAGTTCTGCTTCTCATAAACATTTTAAGCTTTTATAGGAGAATAGCCAGAGTCTATGTTTCATGATCAGTGCTTGGCACTGAGAAACCTCTGTCCTCTGTGGGATGAAGTGAACTAAATTTTGCCTTTTTATAAGCTCTTTTGTGTTTGGTTTATCTCTTGTGTGATTTACTTCAGACATGGACATCAGACTTATACAACATAGTGTTTTGTTCTACAATGACTTTATTTATTTTGAGCACTGGCTTCAGCTATTGAGTCATTTGACATTCATGTCAGGCACCTTGAAGAAAAGGACATGTTTGTTTACTTAAGCATTACATTTAGCATTTCTTTTGCATTTGTTTTGATATTTTTAAATGTTACATTCTGACTATTCATCAAACTATTCACTGCCAGATGACTTTATGTTTTTCTCAAAGATCAAAACTTGGCCAAGTAAACTACTCATCAGTTACTTATTGATTGATAAGCTTCACAAGTGACTTACGAAGAAGTTATTGTGGCATCAGAGAGCACCAAATGGGATTATTAATTTTGAAATCTCTGCTTCCCAGGTGTACACAGTAATCAGAAGCACAAATCATCATACTAAAAATATAATTAGGAGTTGAAGGGGATGTACTGGAGGAAGAAGACCAAATTATAATGAAACAGATCAAAGAAGACCCTTCAGAGGACCTAAAATGACCTTGGATCTGAAAAATGTACCAAAATTGTGAATGGAGTCCTCCCAAGGGTGAATAGTATTAATGGTTGTCATTGTGATGGCCACCAGAATTAACAAGAGTCCTCAGAGAAGCTCCTGACACAGACTGAGGATTACGTGCCGGCTCTCTTGATTCCTCTCAGTTCTTTCAAGTATGATACTTCTGAATTGTTTCAGTTTTCAGAATGCAGCCATCTGAGACTGCTAGAATGTATCTGGTGGGGTTTTGGTTCAGCTGCTGTAATCATCTCCAGAAGAAATTGAGTAGAATGGGGTAGGGATCCCATCTTACCTTTATATAATCCACAACTGACTGAATGCTGTCTATGGACCAGGAACTCAATACACAACAGAGTGGTAAAGACAATGAAGCAAGGGTCACGTAAGGACTTCCAAGAAAATATTGTTGAGGAGCAGAAGAACACACTAAAGAAAGGCTGTGTGGCAGCCCCCACTGGAGGAGCTAGAGAAAGTACCCAAGGAGCTGAAGGGGTCTGTAACCCTATAGGAGGAACAACAATATGAGCTAACCAGTACCTCCTGAGCTCATGTCTCTAGCTGCATATGTAGCAGAAGATGGCCTAGTCAGCCATCATTGGAAGGAGAGGCCCTTGGTATTGCGAAGATTATATGCCCCAGTACAGGGGAATGCCAGGGCCAGGAAGCAGGTGTGGGTGGATTGGGGAGCAGGGCAGGGGAAGGGTATCGGGGACTTTTGGGATAGCATTTGAATTGTAAATGAAGAAAATAATAAAAAATTGTAAAAAGGAGAAAGAGAGAGAGGGAGAGAGAGAGAGAAAGAGAGAGAGAGAGAGAGAGAGAAAGAAAGAAAGAAAGAAAGAAAGAAAGAAAGAAAGAAAGAAAGAAAGAAAGAAAGAAAGGCTGTGTGGTCTTCCAGCATCTGGAAATGGATAGAATCCTTTTCTTCTTTCAGTGGCCGTTTCAGTTAGTAGTATACTCACATGATTCCAATACCAAAAGTGAAGAATAACCTCTGTACCTGTGGTCTTAGTTCCTCTTCTATTGCTGTGATAAAATAACAACATGACCAAGGCAACTTATAAACAAAGAAGCATAGAATTTGGGTTTAGAACTCCAGATGGTCTAAGTCTGTAATGGCTGAACGAAGGTATGGTGGTTGGAACTGTTGAGAGCTTACATGTTCATGCACACATAGGAGACAGATAGAAAGAAAGATGTGAGGGGCTGGGAATGGCATTTGTATGTTGAGACTCTTAGAGTTTTCCCAAATGACACAGCTCCTTCAATAAGGCTCCATGCCCTAATCTTTTCCAAACACTTCAATCAACTGTGGACAATGTATTCAAATATATGAGCCTATGGGGCTCTCCTTACTTAAACTCCCACATTCCATTCCCTGGCCCCCACAGGATTGTGCCCATATGGTAATATAAAATGCATTTAGTCTAACTTCAAAGGTCTGCACTGTCTTGTGGGAGGAGGTTAGCATTTTAATCAGTGGCAAAAGGCTATCACCTTTCCACTTACAGCATTTCACCTTTCTTTGCCTTTTTAAAAAACATTCTCAGTAGAGAATTGTAGGCAATGTTCAGTTTGAAATATGTTCAAGGCAGAATGGAAGAAGGTAGAATGGTAGAACCAAGAATTAGAAATGGACAGAATAACATTGAAGTCATCAGAGAGCAAAAGCAACCCTAGTCAGTACTGTAGTGAGTATTTTAATAAAAGGAATAAGACTAGGAGTCTTTGGTCATGAATCTGGAAAAGAATGAGGAGGGGTCAATGGAAAGGTTTGGAGGGAGGAAGGGGAAGAGAGCAGAGATATGATTATATTATGGCCTTTAAAAACTAGGTGTCTTTGTTTATGGTGAAGAGGAGAATGTGATAATTTGCTCTTAGGAGCCTGAATATTCCTATTCATAGTAACATAGTTTCTTCAGCCAGTCAAAACTGCATAGTAGAAGCTATATAAAAGTTGTTGATAACTACATTTTTTTTTTGTGCAAATGGCAGATCACATTGCACGCATAGTAGGACAGCACACTGGATACGCAGGCAATGTGCACTGCTGCTGACCTCACCTGGAGTTGTAGACCTCAGCACTGTAAGATTTTACTAGTGATTAGGGTAGGTTTCTAAATAATTTCACTTTTATAATTCTCTACACATTCTATTATATGGATTTTACATTACTCATGCTATGTGAGTATAAACATATGTGTTTATAATTTTCAAGTCAAGAAAGATACAGGCTGGGTATACTTGCTTAAAATTTTGCCGTTAGGATGGCTAGTCCTAAACATTTAGAACTTAACTAAATATTAAAGGGTTCTGGAGACAGACCAGAAGTCCAGTCTCAGTTCCATACTTATTGCAGGGTCCTCTGGCAAATCCCATACATGTTCTTAGTCACCACTAATTCATTTATGGGAACTCACAAGATGCTCTAGATATAGTGAAATGTGGACAATTAGCATTAAACATTATCATCAAAATCTAGCATTAAAAATTAGCAAGAATATTTGTGGAGAGTTATTACGAATTCTTTCAGGTCCTCTACATTTAATACTGAGTAAAAATGGAGAAAATAGTTGAAAAATTTATTGCAGACATCTTTCAAAATAAAATAATAAACATAAAGCAACCCTTTAAGAATCCTTATACATATTGCCTGGAATTCAGCATAATAAAGTCACTGTATGTTTATGCCTACACAGATATGTAAATATGTAGTGTGGGGGTTGCACATGCTTGTACACATGTACACACACACACACAAACACATAAAACAAAAAATTTGTTTGCTTATAACTTTTTTCTCTGAAATTATTCTCACTCTCTCAATCTTTTCCCTTATCACCTCCATCACTCTCTATTCATTGACAAAATGTGTCCAATTTTTTTATTACTTAATAAACAAATGCACTCCTATAAAACTAGTTTCATGTGTGTGTCAGTTACCACATTAGGAGATTATTGTTGTTGTTATTGTAAATCTATCCATCACTTAAAATAATATTCTACTTAAGGAACATACTGCATTTTCCAGGGAGAATTTTGTGTTCACAGTGTGCTGCTCTTGCACTTCCTCTGGTTGGCTGGAAAGGTCATGCTTGTTTCTAAATTTACAGGGCTGATTTTCCTTTTGGCCTCTCCTGGGTCTCATTTCTCCCAACTGTTCATTCCAATTCCTTCACCTGCATAACATTGACCTAGAGAGACACCATGGATAAGGGAAAGATCTGTAGAGCACTGCTGTCTGCCTGTCTGAGAGGACAATTCTCGGCTAGCCTGCTCTCCCACACCAGACACACTCTACTAATGCATTGCTCACACTGTGGTCTCCTGAGGTTCTCTCAGGCTTGATCCTGCTGGGCAGTCGTTAGGGACTGATATTTCATTTATGAAGGAATACTTCTTTGTTCATACAGTGGAGAAGCACTCATATCAGAATAGATTTTAAACCCATACTGTATGGCCAGACTTTATGAAACTCTCTTTTATGAATCATACAATCGTTTAGTTCCAACTTGAAATCTCCCCAAGATTCATGTTTTGTTTTCTTGTTAGGGGTGCAGAAATGAGAATGGTGATCTGTGGTGTCTCTTTATAGTCAAAACTTGCAAAAATATTGTATATTTCCCCCATTTATCTTCTTTTCCAGGTAAGAACAAAAACATAAACTGTTTTTAAACCTATTAAATTATATATATATTTGGTTTATCGAGACAGGATTTCTCTGTGTAGCCCTGGCTGTCCTGGAACTCAGACCAGGCTGGCCTCGAACTCAGAAATCCACCTGCCTCTGCCTCCCGAGTGCTGGGATTAAAGGCGTGCACCACCACGCCCGGCTAAATGATAATTTTTAAGTAATAGTATATTTGGGATTTGGAACAATGACCCAACAGTTAAGGAGTACTTTCTTTTCTTGCAGAAGACCTTGGTATAGTTGCCAACACTCATGTGGTGACTCACAAGCATTTGTCCCTCCAGTTCCAGGAGACCTATTCCTCTAAGGGCACTGTATGCACACAGTGCACATACATTCACATAGGCAGGCATTCATGTTCATAAAGCATAAACAAATAAATCTAAAATTAGAGATAGCATAATTGAGACTCTTAGAAGAGTGTGAAATGAAAAGATGTCAAAGACTATTAGTTTATTAATTAATAAAGAATCCAATTAAAAAGGTACAATTGGTGCCATAGTATGTTTTTGTCAACTTGACAGAAACCTAAATTTACCTGATAGGAGGAAATCTCGATTGTGGAATTGCTTCTAGCAAACTGTCCTGTGATCTCAGCTGCAAGACATTTTCATAATTGCTAATTGATACAGGAGGGCAGCAGCTCACTATTGTTGGTGATTTCACTCCTAGGCAAGTAGACCTTGTCTTAACATTGAGCAAGCCAGTATGCAGGGCTTCTCCATGTATTCTGCCTTAGCTTCTGAATCCAGGTTCCTGCATTGATTTCCCTTCATGATGGACTGTAACCTGTAAGCCAAAAAAACCTTTCTCCCCAAGTTGCTTTGGCCACAGTGTTTATCATAGCAATAGAAAAGAAACCAATACAATTAGCTAAAAGGTTTTGTAAAAAGGAAATTAAAAGGAATCTTCAAACCGGTGCCAAGAGGGCCTATTTCCTGGATAGCAGTTGGCTGTATCTTCTAGACATAATTATAAACAAGATCTATTTACTATGTCACCAATGACTTATTCCTTCCACAACTGTAAAACAGCCTAAAAACCATAAAAATGCTATATAAGCCAGGCATGTTGAGGTAGCCAGGAGGTTCAGTTAATTTTTGTCTTGGGCCCATTTAAAAGGCTCTTATATCAAATCTGTTGGTAAGGCTGGGAGTTATAATAGAGTTCCTCTTTGTCTTGTCTTTTCTCTCTACTCCACAGCTGTTAGAATTCATATCTGGAATGCAAGAAGGCCTGAGTTAATTTCTCAGTTTTAAAAAAAAAAAAAGAAATAACAGTAATCTTTAAGTCTACTGTTCTGTTCATAGAGTTTTCCATAGTTATCTTCTGCTTCAGAAATCCCAAAGGGCTTCTGCATCCTCTAGAAGCACAATGGTTGCAAGAGCATTCGTTGCTCAGAATTGTCTATGTCACTTGCAAAACCATGGATTTCCCAATCGTAATAGTTCTTAAAATAAAGGTAGATTTTTTCCCCAATTTTTATTAGATATTTTCTTCATTTACATTTAAAATGCTATGCCGAAAGTCCCCTATGCCCTCCCCCATCCCACACCCTTGCTCCCTTACCCACCCACTCCCACATCTTGGCCATGGCGTTCCCCTGTACTGGGGCAAATAAAGTTTGCATGACCAAAGGGCCTCTCTTCCCAATGATGGCCAACTAGGCTATCTTCTGCTATATATGAAGCTAGAGATACGAGCTCTGGGGGTACTGGTTAGTTCATATTGTTCTTCCACCTATAGGGTTGCAGACTCCTTCAGCTCCTTGGGTACTTTCTCTAGCTCCTCCCTTGGGAACCCTGTGTTCCATCTAATAGCTGACTGTGAGCATCCACTTCTGTGTTTGCCAGGCACTGGCATAGCCTCACACGAGACAGCTATATCAGGGCCTAAAGGTAGATTCTTAAATATGGTAGATATTCATGTTGGTGTGGCCCAGAAATAGAACCAATTGGAAAGACAGAATTGTGCAGCACTTTGTTCTGAATTGAAAGATTCCCCCTGTGACAGATGAGGTAACACATGGGGGTGATCCAACAGCAAGCAGCCAGCTCAGGAAGCTGAGAGACTATACTGTCCATCACAAACAGAAATCAGACAGAGAACCAACTATAATCAGGATGTGTCTATAAACTCTTAATGCTCACTCTTAGAGACATGCTTCCTCCAGGAACGCTTCACCACCTTCCCCAAACAGCACCACCAAGAGGGATGTTCTAATGTGTTCCAATATCTGAACCTATGGGGAACATTCCTCATTCCAATCACCACACTTGCTGACAGCCACACTTGACTATAGCAGCAGGGGAAAACCCAACGTAGTAGCACTTTTGATCTGCAGAATCTACAAGACACAGGTTTAAGTGCTTTAAGTACCAGGCTTCCACAACTTTGCTTGTGTTTGTGTTATCTATGTCCCTAATTTTCTTTCTTTTTCAGCATCTCCTATTACATTACAGAGTCCTTCACCTGTGGTTTTGTCCAATCTGATTCCCCAGTTAGTTCTAAAGGGAACCATCACATGTTAGAATGACTACACAGTCTCTCTCTGGTTGAGGGACCACGGCTTTCTGCTCCACCCACCATTTGCAGCCATTTAACTATTAGCCCTGAGTGCACTGATCCTGATTTTGAACACTCTTCTCACACTGATACTTCGATCATTCCTTCAATCCCAAAGGAAAGTCACTGAAATCCTTAAAACCCCCAATGCCCTCCATTTCAGTACTGATAGCGTTTAGAACCCTGTGTGCCCCATGGCCTTCTTTAGTTATGATCTCTACTTGTTTTCACCTTTTGACACTCAGGGCTGATAAACAGTGGTTTAGAGCCAAACCTGGTGATGCACACCTTTAATCTCAGCACTTCAGAGGCAGAGGTAAGGTGAATCTCTGTGACTTTAAGATTAGCCTGGTCTTCGTAGAGAATTCCAGGCCAACCAGTGAGACTCTCTTTCAAAAACAAACAAACAAACAAACAAAAAAACAATTTTAAAAGATAAGGTAAAATGATTTAGCCTTTTGTGAAAATATGCAATTTACTTGCCTGTTGAGTAGGTATTGGGCCATGGAAAGGAGGGGGAAGCACCTCTGATAAACTATGCTTGCCCTTGTCTCCTGTGAAGCTCTGCTGGATTCTGCCCTCCTCCAAGGGACACATGTGACACAGAACATTCACTGAATGATTTGGGAGGGGCATAGAGAGGGGCAGATGTGTCCTGCTTCACCATACAACTGCAACTAGGCTGGTGTTTCCATTGGCATTCCCAGAGGCTCTGGGGAAAATATTATAAGTCTGAGTTATCCTTCCTTCATTACTATTTGTGCAATACTATTGAGTGTATTTCAGGAGGACTTTACATTTTAACAGAGGCACCAAATTAACCTTTAAAAATCATACTCTCTAAATCTTTCATTTTCCTCTTTAACAAAAATTATATTTTGTGCTAACATCTTTTAACCCAAGATACATTTTGACATTCAAAATGGGAAGACAGTGAAAGAGGAGGCATGTAAAAGTCTTCACCCCTGAAACAGTTGGAGTCAATTAGGAAGTTGAGAGAGGCACACATCACCCTCACCTTCTCACACTCCAGCATCTTTCTTCTCCTCTATAGATTACTCTTTGGTGGAGTTTTTTGCATCATTTAAAAATGTTATTCAATGTTATTTGGATAGCATGGAAATTCTTCAGTCTCAGTCTCAACATCTGTCAAATGGGGAGCGTATCCCCTACCTTGCTCACCCTAGAAGTCAGTTGACGGTGCTGCAATTTAAGACATCAGGCAGCATATGGTGAGCAAACACACTGAATTAGATGTCATTGACTCATCCGAACACTGATTCAATTGTGATGACCCATCACTTTACAGAGAAGCAAGCCGTACCTCCGCACTGTTAATTGAATGACTAAGTGATTGAGCTGCTAAGAGCTATAAATTATATTGTTTAAATCTGAATCCCAGACCTTAACTTGGGCTCATTAGAATATAGAGACTAGTTCAATATCAAAGCAAAGGATATATACAGTGTGAGAGACGGCTGTACCTGGCCAGCACAGAAGAAAGCCTGTTCCCTGGCTGGTCGGTCCAATGCCTGACACAAATTGGAATGGAACAGTGAGTTGTTGTAACTCAAACAAAGCCAGTTGAAATTTTCTTCTGGGCCATTTTAATTGTGAAGTTGTGATTTTTATCCCCCTGGAATGGCTGCTTGAGTCATGAACGGGGAAAACGTGGAGGTTATTGGGCATTCTTGTGGGAAATCTGGTCAGAAAAAAGAGTGAGCTTGTTGCAGACATGATGGAAGAAGTGATGGAGATGCTGTTATGGCTCTTCACTCATGACCTTTGAAGAATGGACCACCTCTCAGTCCTATGAGCTGACTTCAATTCTTTGAGATATTTTAGAGATTTCGAGTTCTGTTACTTAAACCTTATCTTCTTTATATCCCCAAGTTCACTCGCTTGACCTTTTCTGTTCAGGTTTTCTTATATCTCATCATATCATAATAAATTTTGGTTTATTATAAAATTGAGTAAAGGGTCTTCTTTGCTTTGTTACTTCATTTACCTTTGGGTCCAGACAGACCTGGCTGAGATTCCAAGTCTGTTTCTGAACACCTGGATAAAAGCTTGTACAAATACTGTGTACCCTGAGACTGGCTTTCTCAATGTGGTTAATGCAAAACATAACAGCTGGTTGGTAGGATTGTCAACAAGAACTACAAAAAAGGGGGGGGGGCTTGGAGAGATGATTCAGCAATAATGAATGCTTCTCTTTTAAAGGATGGAGTTTGGAAGCATTTGTGTTGGGCAATCACAATCACCTCTCAGTATAGCTTCCTAGGACCCAAGAGATCTGACACTGTCTTCTAGTCTCCAAAGGCACCCCCACAGAAGTGGCTTTTGTACCCGAATGCATACATATAAAAATAATTCTAAGAGATAAGAATAAGAATAGCATACTAAGAGCACGTAGAATAGCATTCAATGTAAAGAAGGGTTTCAGTACATGGTAGAAAAAATATTAATATTAGAGTTTATTTTTCCAGTTTGAAGTTATTCTTCTGAATTTTGATTCTAGAGAAATTAGCCTATTAACCCAATTCACAAGCACTAGGTACACGAAGGCTAATAAAATGCTTTTTTCTGTACATACATTCTAGAACTTTTTGTTGGAAATATTTATTTTTTCATAAAACATATTTTATTATGTTTTCCCTCCCCCATCACCTCCCAGATCCTTCCCACTTCCCTACCCACCCTAATCCACAGATTTTCTTTCTCTCTTTCTCACAAGAATACAAACAGGCATCTAAAAATAATAATGATAAAATAAGATAAGAGAAAAATAAAGACACCAGACAGGACAAATCAAATAGGAGAAAAGATGCAAAGACGAAGCACGAGACACACACTGACCTTGAGGCATACTCATTTGTACATGTGGAAACCTATACGAACAAAATAGAAGCTATGATATGTATGTGAAAGATCTCCACAAAGAAAACAAAAAGAAAAGGAGAAAAGAAATAAAGAAATAAAGAAACCCTCCAAAAATACTATTTTGTTTGGGGTTGGACATCTTCCGCTGGGCATGGGACAGACCCCTTAAGAAAACCCTTAAGATTGGCTTGTTTCCCAATGAGACACCATTGGAGCAAACTCAACTTTTCCTATGGGAGCAGTGATCAATTGGACATAGCTCCTGGGATAGGGGAGAGGGAGTTTTTGTAGGAAACTAATGAAATTTTAATTTGTAGTTTATTTCCTCTATTCAAAAACCCTTACTCTCATCAGGACTTGGTATTTTTAAGATAAACATCCCTGACTGCCCTTTGTTCTTCCCAGTGTGATCACCCTTGGTCAGCTGGCTCACCACCAAGCTGAAAGGTTATTTGCTTGTGAGAGGCAGCAGCTGCCAGGGACAACTCAGATGCTGTCTCTCCTGAGGAAGGGGGTAAGGATCAGTGAAAGTGTTAATTGCTCCTGAACCTTGTCATCTTCTGAGTGTGGCCGAGCCAACCTAAGGAGACAGCATCAGCAAACAGCAGTGAAATGGGTCTTGGAGAGGAGGGGGAAGATCTTCAGCCTTGGCTCACTGTCTCCTCTTTGGTCTTGATCCTAGAGGGACAACGACGACCCCTCTACACATCTCCACTGCTGGGTTACTTCATATATGGATTCAATTTCATTGACTTTGTTTATCTCCCATCTGCTTAACATATCTCTTAAGATGATTTACTTCCTTTGACATGTTTATTTAAATCTGTTTCCAGATCTAGATGGAACCGTTCTTCGGTACAATACTCTGATGAGGTTAAAAATATGGCTTGCATGTCTGTTTATGGTAGATTATAGATCTGCTTTGCTGAGCTCAACAGATGCCAGCATGGCCCATAAATTTATGCAAGGACCAGTTACCGAGTGGGAAGGACCAAGATGGCTGCTGACGGGGGCCCTGGGAACCTTCCTGCCCATGATCTGCTGCGTGACCTGGGACAATTTTACTTCATCTTTGTGAGCTTTGAGAGCCTCATGCCTTAATTTGCTTTGGGTTAGGAAGCCTTCTCTACCTCTGAGGTTATTCTGAGCCTCCACTACTGACTGGTTTGGTGAATGCTGATAAAGATAGAGCTGAGATGATACTAACAATGTTGCTGGTGAGTCCTGTTCCTTGGAGGCCTGGCAAGACTTTAGGGGATTCCTGCCACCTTAGCTCATGGATAGTAGCATCTTCCTTTTGGATTCTCCCATGACCTTTCCTGTAGCTGCTCTGCATTCTGTGTACTATATCTTTGCTAGTCCTTCATGCCAGAAGCCTTCACAGCTGATGGTGCCCCTGTGAGATTCTGAAACTCAGATCAAAGGCTTGCTTTTTCGTTTGATTTTTCAAACACTATATAGTTCTTGAATTCTGTCCTGAAACATGGTGCAACAGGGCCTTCCCAAGCCACATAGGCAAGCCTCTGCCTGAGTAGGGAAAGGAAACTGTCTTAGAAAGCCCATGCAAAGTCCTCTGCCGCTTCCTAGGAAACAGCAGCCCTTGGTGTCTGCTGGTCCAAGAATAAACTGGCCTGAGCTTTCTTCCTTCCATCTCCTTCTATACTGCATTCACTTTTGGAGAGAGAGAGAGAGAGAGAGAGAGAGAGAGAGAGAGAGAGAGAGAGAGAGAGAGAGAAACAGACATAGATAGAGAGACACAGACAGACAGAGACACAGACAGACAGAGACACAGACAGACAGACAGAGGGAGAGACAGGGAGAAAAAGGAGGGGGAGACAGAGACAAACAGAGACAGAGAGATAGACAGAGGGAGAGAAAGAGACAGAGAGAGGGAGAGGGACAGAGGGAGAGACAGACAGGAAGAAACAGAGACTAGGAGAGAAAGAGAAAGAGAGTAAGACAGAGAGATGAAGAGAGAGGGAGTGAGAGACAGAGAGACAGGCAGAAGAGAGGAAAGAGACAGAGAGACAGAGAGGCAGAGAGAGAAAAAGGGACAGAGAGAGACAGACACAGAGAGGGGGAGAAAGAGAGGGAGAGAGAGAAAGAGATACAGAGACAAAGACGAGAGAGGGAGAGAGGGGGAGAGAGACAGAGAGTCAAAGAGAGACAGAGAGACAGAGAGAGGGAAAGAAAGAGACAGAGAGGGACAGAGACAGGCAGACAGAAATAGACATGGGGACAGAGAGAGAGAGGGTGAGAGACAGACAGAAAGAGACAGTCAGCAAGAGGGAAAGGAAGAGGGAGAGGGAGAGGGAGAGGGAGAGGGAGAGGGAGAGGGAGAGGGAGAGGAAGAGGGACAGAGAGAGGGAAAAGGACAGCGAGAGGGGGAGAGGAGGTTCAGAGCTGACTGAGTATCCCTCCCAGGGGAAAAAGGCTAGAACTTTGGAACTACTCTTTTTCTGGAGGCGTGTGAAGTAATAGTACCAGTGAATAATCTCTGATTTTCACATTTTAAAGAGTAAACATACTGTGTTTAATCATTTTTAGAATCCAGCCAAAACAATATCCAGAAGATTGATTTCAGCAGGCCGACTAGGAAGCAGATACCGTAGCTCCACCCACAGGTTTCTATTTTTTTCTACTGAAGACAGAGCTCCCCGTTTGCTTTCAGATGGCAGTGAACAGTTTTGTGTGTCCCGCCACATCTTGCTAACCGCAGCCTTCTTTCCTAAGCTCATTATTTGCTAATGATTTTCTTGGCCACAAAACTCATAAAAATCCCCTGAGCTACCTTTTTTTTTTTTTTTTTTTTCTTTTTTCCTTTCTGAAATCCTTGTGGGATGGTTGCTCCATTTGTTCAGCGTCTGTGCTGGACAACATCTGGGGTGTGAGGAAATTCCACGGCTTGCAGTATGACGTGGAAAAAACGAAATTACTTTTTCATGCACTTCAGAGGAGACTGGAGAGCATCCTTCTGACCAAACAGGCCCTTTGTTCTCCTCCCGCAAGTGGTTCTCATTAAAAATGTCATCTCCCTAATAAATTGCCTTACTGCCCTCGCAGCTGGGCCTATTGTTTTCGTGGCTTTGTGCTCACAAGGACTCTCTCAGGGAACAGAAAGCAAGAGAAAACAGGGATGCTTTCCCTAAGCTGTCTGTGCGGGATGTCTTCTTTTACCCTTTGTAGGTGAATGGCAACTTGTCTATCACTGGGGCTTTAGAATTCTCCTAATATTCACCATTTGGCCAATTGTTCCCGATATGTGCTGTTAGAGCTTAGAGGGTGCATGGTGACTGCTCCTGTCTGTGGATGCAAAGTAAAAAGTGAGAGTTTGGAGACTATATCCTTGTGGGTTTGTATTTTTGCAGGGAAATATCCAATGTCCCGTGTTTATTCTCAAGAAAATATGACACTGTTTTGGGGAAGGTAAGAAATGAAGATACTATATATGAAAACAGGAGTTGGGGGAGTGGGTTTGCCTGTATGTCTCTGTGTGTAGGGGGAGGGCTGTCCAAGGATTCTCTTTAGGAGCCATATAACGGTTAAACATCTCCCCAGGACATTTAACTCCAGTTATAGCTGAGATCCAAGAATTGCAAAAAATTTAATAGTTTGGGGTTTATATATTTGATCAGAATTAATCTTATCAATCAAGGGTGTTTGTAATGTGTGTGTGTGTGTGTATGTGTGTGTTTATCAATTTATTTTCCCACCTTACTAACTACCTCCTATTTTCTCAACTCCACACAAACCTCTATCCATTAGCTCAGCCGGAGCTTTGCACATCCAAACTCCTTTTCCCCAGCTACTTAGTGTACCTTCCACACATGAGAGGAAATTAAAATTAAAGACCTCCTGACTAGGGGAGAGAGAGAGAGAGAGAGAGAGAGAGAGAGAGAGAGAGAGAGAGAGAGAGAGGATGAGTTGTTTTGCAGTGAGGTTTCTTTTGTGATCTACAGTCTTCCTACTACTTATTTAGAACTTGGGGGGAGGGGAAGATATAATAGTCTAGTGGATAGAATTGGCACTTTGCCTCAAGCTGGATGACTGGGCTAATTTAAGATGTAAGTTTCCACAATTTTCTTTATACCAAACATTAACATACACTGAAATTAATACCTCTCCCCCCCTCTAGGACCCTTTTGCAGAAAAGCAGAAGTCATTGAGGCCAAGGTTGACAAACAACTTGGCTAGTGGATTGTGGCTTATGCCAGGGCATCTGTTTGAAGATATCCTTTTCAGTCATCCCTCCTGCCTGGTCTGTCATCTCAGAGGCACTGTGCAAACTCCTAGAGGAAGCAGGGTACACAGGTCACCCCATCAGCCATCTACCAAAAAGCTCTACAAATTCACAGACAAATCTCTAGCCAGACGCATCAAAACCTGTCTCCAGGCTGAAGCTCTGAGAATATGTGTGTGGAACATTTTCTTTTTAAACGCTTACACATGTTGTAGTCATTGAAAGCCCAAAGTCACAAGGACAGCAGAGGTAAAACATCTTTCCCTCACTTACAAAACCAAGGGAGGCATTACATCAGAGCTGCTGATTAAGACATACCGTACTGCATGAATCAGAGTTACTGCATGAATCAGAGTTTCCAAGGAAGACAGGTGGGGAAAGGCTTTTGTATCAAATGTTAGAAAAAAAAAAGGAAAGAAAGAAGGAAGGAAAGAAAGAAAGGAAGAAAAGCAGAGAAGAGAGATATTGCTGTATTTGTTTCTTCACATGCTTTTGTTTAGTCATCAACAAACCCTTAGCTTCTCCTATTAAGCAGATAGCATTTTAGGCTCTGTAGATACAGTCAGTGATGTGAATGGCAAAGGATCTGTCCAAAATCATCCCTGGTAAGATGTAAGGTCACTTATAAATGTTCAGTCATTACAGACAAGGGCTCAAGTGAAAAGTCAATCATGGTAAGTGAGGTAAGTAATATGGCCAGGGAGGAAAGGAAGGCCTAGCAATGATGGACTGCAATGATTCCTGTAAGGAAGACATCTCTCATGAGGTACAGATTTGGCTAAACGCAATGGGATATATTCTAGATTCTTTAAGCATTTTATCATTGATGCAGTGTAACAGGGAAAGAACATCAAAAACAATGAACCTCCAGGAGCTGTACGATTAGGAAGGTAGGACCTCACTATGAAGAGTATCTGTGTCTCTTTGGCTGTATGCACGTGAGTAATATAGGCCAGGGCAGCCATTATGCATTGTATGCTGGGGTGCAGGAGAGCTGAGAGGAAGCAAGTATTTTTTTTTTAATTTTTTTCCTCTTTATTAGATATTTTCTTCATTTACATTTCAAATGTTATCCAGAAATTTTCCCTTACCCTCCCGCGTCCCCGCCCTGCTCCCCTACCCACCCCCTCCCACGTAATGGCCCTGGCATTCCCCTGTTCTGGGGCATATAGAGTCTGTATGACCAAGGGGCCTCTCCTCCCAATGATGACCAACTAGG
>LR749496.1:2043431-2078784 GCA_902729485.2 Mus minutoides
TTCTATTTCTTTAGGAGATATAGGGCTGTTTAGGTCATTAATCTGATCCTGGTTTAACTTTGGAACTTGGTATCTGTCTAGAAAGTTATCCATTTCATCCAGATTTTCCAGTTTTTTGAATATAACCTTTTGTAGAAGGATCTGATGGTGTTTTGAATTTCCTCAGGATCTGTTGTTATGTCTCCCTTTTCATTTCTGACTTTGTTGATTTGGATGCTATCCCTGTGCCCTCTAGTATTTTAAATGTAGAAAATCTCACACAGGCCTCAGTGTGAGCAGGTTTCAGCATAAGGAAACTGGGTTGACATAGTTTCACTTACAAGTTGATGTTCTTGGCAACATCAAAACCAGAATACCATCAGTGGCATGCATGAACTTCACTTATGCATGAAGATTTGGGGGGGGGGGAGCTTAGGTGGCTGTAGGGGGTCCTTAGAGAATTTTAAAGGCTCTAGCATGTACTCTCTGCTTTCTGAGTTACTGTGATACAAACACCTATAACCTCATGCTTCTCTTGCCTCTGATTCAGTCACTCTACCACACCCCCTCTCTGCGATGGACTGAAACCATGAGCCAAGATATAATAAATCTGCTTTACCATAAGTTATTTCTACCAGGTTTTTGGGTCCTAGATGTACACACATGATCAATACAGTCACTCATACACCTCGACTTTAGAGAGAATATTAACTACTATACCATAAACTGCTAAAAAATGTTGATATCTGCATAAAAGTTTCCAAATTAATACTAATCCCTCTCCCTTGAATTACACACATGTATGTGTACACAGAACAAATCTCAAACTCTCTAGTATCATGCAAACTTCCCTATCCTATTCTCCATGTTTATATGAAAATTTCAGTTTTCAATCAGCTGGAGACAGAGCTGAGCCCCTGGTAGGTGCCTGTTGATTTACATTTGGAAATGGCATGTATTCTAACATCAGAAAATCTTGGGTTGGATATGAGGCACTGGACTTAGTAAACTTAGGTGAGCAGTTCAGTCTTTTGGTGTCTACGCCGGTCCTTGAATTACTTCTGATCCACTAACCATGGAGAGGACAAAACTGTAGAAGAGTAGGACTGACCATCCTGCTTCTGTTTCTTTGAAAAATTTTTAAGGTTGCTGAAGAGCAACTGTTAAGGCGTATGGCATCATTATATAAGTAGGGAACCAGTCCAGAACTATTATATCACTTCCACACAGCTGTTCTTGCAAAGTTAGAATTGGGCCTCAATTAACCCCAGTGCTGTGGCTCCATCCAATTAATCACAAGGTTAGATTGACTAAGATTGCTTCTGTAAAGATATTCCCTGACAGATATCAGCCCCTTCACAAATGCATGTGGCCATAACAATGAAACTATACCTGACACTAGAAACCTAGCCAACTCCCTAGAGCTAGAGAAGTCATAGAACTTGGAGAAGAACCTAAAGCTACCACTTTACAAAACCAGCATTAATTCCTAATTACATTTTAAATATTTGTCTTTATACTCACAGATAAGTATATTCCTCACCCCCACCAAGAAAGTTTCTTTTTGCCAAAAAGAGAGACCACCATCACAACCACTCAAAATGGAGAGTTATAAAACCCAGTCCTGATGGATACACCTTCAATATACTCCTGAACCTAAGGCTCAGGAACATTGCAGAAGTGGGTACAGAAAGATTGTCAGATTCAGAGGATCAGGGGGGGTTGTTGTGAAACTTTGTCTCCTAGTGAGGTTATATTTATGTATTTAGGAATACGCGCGCACACACGCACACACGTGTGTGTGTGTGTGTGTGTGTGTGTGTGTGTAACAAAAATTAATGATAAAGAGGCTATGAATTTGAAAGAGATCAAATTGGGGTGTATGAAAGGGTTTAGAGGCAGAAAAGGAGAGAGGACAATGATGTGATTATAGTATAATCTCAATCTCAAAAAATAAACAACAGCCAAAAAGAACTCATTAAGCCTTACATGAATGAAAGAGGACCTGTATTGAAATTCACCTCTCACTTTGGTTATGGCTTTTAGGATAGACTATAAAGGAAAGAACTTGGAATGGGGAGGAGAGAATCAAAGAGACTGTTAGCCCATTTTAAGGGTCTACTATGTGCCAAACAGTACAAAGTGATTTCAGTTCTCTATTTGCTTAATCTTCATAGCAAAACTTAATTGTCTTACTTAGTCCACAGCTAATAAATGAAGTGGAAAGCATTAAAGATCAGTCAAATGTCAAAGGATAGAGCTCAAAGTCAAAAATGCTCTCCCTATTGTGGAGACAAATTCCTCCATGGAGATGAGAGTTCCGAGTAAACTAGTGGTGGTTCACCTAATGGTAACCAACATTTTATCCTAGTGAGACTTTGGGTTTAGAATGAAGTTGGAGACACATTTATCTTGAACAGCTGGATCCATTGATGTCACAACTTGTCAAGGACAAGTAAATACATGTGGTTCTAAGTAGGTAGGCACAGACTGCATCGATGAGGCATCCAGCTAGCCTGCACTGACAAGCCACATAGCCCTTCCTTTGATGGGCTCTAACTAAGCCAAGGTGCCTTACTGACCAAATAGTGAGTATAACAGAGTACTAGGCAGCGAGGAAGGATGATGGGATGTGTGGCTTTCAGAGGACCAGACAACTCTTGATTCTCAGCTCACTCACTTTCCAGGCTCCTGAATGTGCTTCATTTCATTCCTTTACCCTCTTCCCTTCCACCCACCAATGCTTCTCCCAAGGCATTTCCTCCTTTTCTCGGAGCACATGCCTAGCGGAACATCTAGCAGAAGCTCTTTTCTAGAATTTAGAGCTGTCTTAGCACCTCTGTCTTTAGGACCTCTCTCCTATGCTATCAGTAAGATGCTCTCTTGTGTGTGTGTGTGTGTGTGTGTGTGTGTGTGTGTGTGTGTGTGTGTGTGTGTGTTTTGATCACAGACTCACTTTGACACCGAGCAGTGATCTTGTTTGTATGTTTCTCTCCTAGTAGATAAGGCATGTGAGGAGAAGGGAGCACCATGTCTAGTATATGCACATGCAAATCAAATGCCCATGAAATGAACATAAGAGGAAATTTTGAGCAGATTTTTTTTTTGAGGGGGGGGGACCACAAGGTTATGGCACTGGGAAAGGACAGAGGAAGGGGCAGTGTACATATGGTAATGACATGTTCAGAAAAGATTCCACAGTCTCAAGCAATTAAAGCCACTATCTGGCAGTCTTTCCCCTACACCTTATCCACAATAACATGTTTGATATCCTCAGACCCCAAGGGTATAGTGAGAATTCTTGAATTTTGTTTTCTTTTAAACATATTAACTATTATAAATAATTTTAAAATTTTAATCCCAGGTGTAGGAATGTGGGGCTGCTTTAAACTGTCCACATCAGCTGACTATGATTTGCCTTGTGCTCTAGCAGAGGGTTGATTTTGCCAGCTGCAGATAGTTTCTTCAGTTGTGTGATATTTGGAATTCTGGGAATTTTTCAGCGAGCATATGAATGCTAGAGCTCTGATAGATGGTTGTTGGTCACGGGAGAGGGGTTGATTGTAGGCTGCTAGTAGTCATGCTCAAAGAAGAAGCTAGAACAAAGAAATTAGATTCAGAGATCTCTATCTCTCCCCTCTATCCTTCTTTCTCTCCATCTAGTGATGGGGGTGAAACTGGGGTCAGGGATAAAGGGTGAGAAAAAGAAGAATTCGCAAAGTAGCAAAGACCAGCTACATCAGAGCCTACTTTTTAATTTCTTAACTAATTACATGTGCCTCTGAGAGGAACATTTCTGGGTTCTATCTACTCCATAGGGTATCTCCTCACAACCAATTCAGCCATTCAGAGTGATCCCAAGAATCAGCTATGTAATAAATACATCACAGTTTCTTATTAGAAAAACTATTCACTTATTTTTATCTGTTTAAAACTTTAGATACTATTTGGCTCTCTGAGCATCTTAACTTCTGCAGGTTCTTGACAATCTATCTATATCCCCTGGCTGGGGTTCTTTTAGGTCAGATGGCTACCATGAGGCCTTTTCTTTCCCTTTCCATGATAGATGTTTTTTACCATCAAGTTTAAGGTAAGTATGTCCATATCAGTACTTTTTTCTCCCCTTGAAGTGACTTCTGGGAAAAGCAACTTCCTTCTCCTTACAGCCACTGCCCATGTGTTTCTGGCTCCTCTCATGGGGCCCTCAGAAGACAGAAAGGATTAATAATGATTTGCAAGTGAGTCGGGAATTTAAACAGAACACAGCTGGATGGGCTGATCCTCTTCCACCATGTCTGGGCCTCAGGTGGTAAGGCATTATTAATAGCTTGGGTAGGAAGAGTTCGGGGATGAAGTTATTTAAAGGTGAATTCGTTCACAGGTTGAAAACATAGGGGCTGGACAGACTCCAAGGTCGATCTCAGACCAGAGTTTCAACTGGGAGTGTGTCTGGGGCCTCTTGCTCTGAAGTTCTGGGGAGTTAAGTTTAGTCCTGGGAGGCAATTTGTTCTGAAAGCAGACTGAGTAAAATGAAGGAGCTGATCCAGGTGTGAGTGTGTGTGACTGGAATCCTGGCACAGGAGGCAGAGGCAGGAGAAGCTTAAGCTCATGGCCAGCATGGGCTATTCAGGGAATTCAAGTCCAGAATTATACTGAGATCTTGTCTCAGAAACATCAAGGGTACAGGTTATGGATTAACAGCAAAACAAATGCCTAATGTGTTAAAAAAAAAAAAAAAGCCCTGGGTTAAATTGTTAATACTGAAAAATAAAAGTGATAGGAATCTCTCTCTTATCTTTGTCAGCAAAATAAGTGTTTTCTTTGTAAATCCTCCCAGACAAAGGTATTTTGTTATAGCAATCACAAATTGACTAAGAAAATTTCACATGGCCTACAAGTAAGTCTATACCTATTCTTTCCCCCACATTCTTTACTGAGTGAAGCATTACCAAAATGACTGTCATTTATTATGTATTTATGTTTTCATTTATTTTAACAAACATAGTATATTGGATTAAAATTAAGTTGTGATTTGATTGTTTTAGCTAAAAGGTAATAGTCATTAGAAGTTTGTAAATGAAATTTGATTTTCATTACCCTCATGTGCTAAGAACAAAATTGATTTTTTAAAAAAAGTATGCCATAATTTTCCCTTGAAATGTGGGAATTCTACACAGAAACTCTCTAGTACACTTCCCACTAGCAAATAAAGTGGGAATTGGTGTTGGTGTTTTGAAACATTAGAATTGGTATGCAGAATATCAAATGAGTAAAGAGACTTGAAGTTCCTATGTGCAGATACCTGTAATATATTTGTGGGTCTTCAAACTATCCAGTGACTCAAACTTTATTAAAAAACATTTTTCCAAGGTCTTATAATAGACATGGTCAATCTTGGCCAGTAAATTAAGTACCTGGTAATGAAATGGTCCTTATCCACCCCACATCTGGTAGAAACTCAGCCAGGTTGCATCTTGATTCTAGAATACTATGTAGTCCCAAAACTGTATGGAGCGTTTCCTCACAATAACGAATACATAAGGTACAATTCAAAAATTTCATAAGTATTGGGTCTTAAAATCCAATTTCATTTTTATCTTAATTACTACTTATATAAAAACTGCACAGTATAAATAAAGCTCTTGACATTGCACCAGAAACAATTCAGTCATGTTTTAGGTAGGGGTCAAATTGTTGCTATCTGCCCCAGTTTTACAAAAATAATTGCATCTTGGTTTATCAAAATTTTCTGAATGAGTCTAGTTAATTATAGCAGTAAGATTATTTCTTGGTTAGGGAAACCATCTCAGGTGCCAGAGAAGGCAACGTCTTGCTTCTCTTCACAGAAAGGTTGGTACAATGGGAGGAGATAAGCCACACACTCAACCAGATTTGGGTTGAAATTTCAGCTCTCTCACTCGGTTTCCTGCTCACGTGGGCATGTTCTTCCACAGTGCTAGTACTGAATTATCTCATCTGCAGAGAGCAGTAATAATCCGCAAAGCACAGAGTTGCTGAGGATGGAGGAACATGAAACTCATGGAGTACAGTGCTCCACAGACAGTTGGCATTTGGTCAGCATTGGCAATAACTTTCATTCCCTCACAGCGCCATTGAATTCTCTGCTTCTCATTTCTAGGCTCCTGAAGACAAGTTGAAAAGTTAACATTCATCAATGGCCCTTGTCCAAAAGAACCCTTAGAATCATGGTCTTCAGAAAGAGCACAGGGTATAACAAATTCTCCTGTGCTATAGAAACTCCAAGGTTTATTTGCCCAGGCACATCTTGCTTTCTGGGGTGTTTCTTCCTTCAGGGTATACTGATTCCTAGTTTATTCTTTCAGTTGCTTTCCTATGTGGCTTACGTTTCCACAATCAAATGTTTCTTGTTTATTTCTTTTTGAGAGGAAGGCATAGAAATGCAGGCAGGGATGAAATAAACATAAGCTTATAGAGTAAGCACAGAATTACAGTTTCTCCTTGGTTTGCCATGAGCTATACCCCCCCAAAACTCATTATTATTTGATGAAAACATACCAGGTTACAGATGCAGCTCAGTGGATAGAGCACTGCCAGGCATTCACTAATCCTTAGGTTTAGTCCCTAGCATGGCATAACCATATGTGATGGTATATTCCTGTGCTTCCAGTACTTAAGTTCAAGGTCTGGAGGAGGGGCTCATGAAGGCCCACCACCAACTGAGGAGCCATCATTGGCAATTGATGTCTGATGGAGAATTAGATGTCAATGTTTTTAAAGGGATGTGGTCTCTGAGAAGCTACCCATGCCTTTTGTTGATTCTACATTCTACATGTATGCATGTGTGTTTCATATGATACTCAATTTTTTAAGATGTATAGTGTCAGGTGTGGTAGCCTAGGCCTTTAATCCCAGCACTTGGGTGGCAGAAGCAGACGGACCTCTGAGAGTTCAAGGGCAGTTTAGTCTACATAGTAAGTACCAGACCAGCTGAGGGAAGGGAAGGGAAGGGAAGGGAAGGGNGAAGGGGAAGGGAAGGGAAGGGGAAGGGGAAGGGAGGGAAAGGGAAGGAAGGGAAAGGGAAGCAAAGGGAAGGGAAGGGAAGGGAAGGGAAGGGAAGAAAAAGAAGAAATTGAACACATAAAGGAAAAGTGGTGGGTGGGATAGGAGGGAATTGGAGTGGGTTTAATCAAAACTCATTATATGCATCTATAAAAATCTCAAGGAATAAAAACAATAGTTTTTTTTTTTTTTTTTTGGAAAGACCAGCAGTCTCAACTAACCAGGACCCCTGAGATCTCTCAGACCCAGAGCCACCAAACAGGCAGCATACACAAGCTGGGCCAAGGCCCCCCGATATGACACATACAGCAGAGGACTGCTGGTCTGGCCTCAGTGGGAGAAGAGCCTAACCCTCGAGAGACTTGAGGCCCTAGAGAGTGAGGAGACCAGGCAGGGGTGGGGGCATCCTCTTCAAGACAGGGGGAGGAGGAATGGGATGAGGAGCTGTGGGGGGTGGGGTGGGCGTGGAGGGAGCAATGCCTGGAGTGTTAAAAAAAAAGTAATATTTTTTTTAAAAAGGAAAAGAAAGACTTGAAGAAAATAAATAAATAGATAGTTAAATAAATAAATAAATAAATAAATAGATAGATAGATAAATAGTCATTCTTGGCTACACAGCAAGTGGGAGTACAACCTGGACTGTGTGGATGAAACCCTGTCTCAAAACAAACAAACACCTGTACAAATAAAGAAAGAAAAAGAAAATATCAGGTGTAAAAAATAAAAAAACCCAAACAACAAAAAAACCAAACCAAATCAAAACAAAACAAAACAAAACCACATAAATCACTTGTATCACTGTATGGAATCCTTGAGGCCTTCCCTGTGATCTCCTGGCTGACTGTGGGGTTTTTCACTGTCTAGCATTTTGAATAAGCATCCAGATGTATAGAGCTAGCCTGGGGAAAAGAGCAAAGTTCAACATCTGCTCCCCCCTTTAATGTGTTAAGACTTTTTCTCCTCTGTAAAGGATAAAAGGAAGTACATCAGTAAATTGGGGACCTTCTGAATTTCTAATTATGGGTCTTCCTTCTTTGGCAGCAAAAGAACTTTGAGAGGACTGTCAGGTCAACATGCTGGAGTTTGATATGGCTCAAGGGCCAACATACTTAGGAGTGAATTAGCCCAGGAGGAACCAAACTTTCTGATTCATTTAACTTCATCGCAAGAAGTCAGCATCAATCACTCTTATAAGATGCAATGGTCAGATAATAGACACATGACAGGCTAGGAGTCTTCCCAAAGCAAACGGAAAGAAACCAGTGCCTGCAGAAAGCACACCACACGCTCTGAGTGCTTGCCCGGGGGCGGAGCGCTAGCAAAGGAGCTAGGATGGACACTCATTTGGTTTTCTCCCCACCGAGTCTTGTGAAATGAATTTTCATTTACAGAAGAGGAAAGGAGGCCTGGGAAGGCTAACTCATTTTCTCAGGATCACAGCAAAGGAATTGGCAGATGGGCTGTAAAGCTAGTTCTTTCCTTAGGGCTCTGGGCTCTGAGCTCTGGGTACCACGTGGCTCGGTTTAGCTTTTGGCTACCACTGACTGCCCACTAACCCTCATTCAGGGCTTCCAATTCCTCTTCAGTTTTTAAATTAGAGATCATTTATTTCTTAACTATCTTTCCAATTGGCAGAGAAAAAAATCCCTAAAAATAGTTTTTAATAAGTTTGTTAAGAAGTTGAAAGATTTGATATCCTCTTGTTGTAGATGAAGCACTTGCTGGGAGTTGCCGCCCGGGGGCGTGTTTCCAAAGAGCTTCTCACTCTTTCCTGTCTCTCTGCTGCACTCCTGCATACACCTGCTCACTGTCTCCCATACTCACATGGCTTACGTATCACTAGTGATATGTATTTTATAATATTCAATTCCAAAGGAGGTGGGGGAGGGATGGAGGGAGACTTGCTGGTGATTTAAATGACTTCGAATCTACAAATGCACACGAGACAGAAGGACTGACCAATTTTCCTCACTAGCATTTTCATAAACCGTAGATTCTAATATAGCGCTTGTCTCTCAATGTTAAGCAGGAACAGATGTCTCTTGTTAATCATAATTTATGTTCAGGAGAATTTTGTCTCTCAAAAACATATTGGTATTGTCTTGAGACAATAGAAATAAATTTCTATTAAAATACCCAGACCCACCCACACAAAAATCATCTGCATTATTTACATCCCTGGGAGAAAATAACATAGGAGGAAAACAGTTTTTACTCTTTATGCAGCCCCGGCTATAAGTTCTGATGCTAAAGGTGCACTAGGTGCACTGATTTCTGGTGTAAGTGTTAAGTTGTCCTGCTTAGAGATGAGGAAGCACACTTGTTGATGCTATGCACATCACTTACATTTTTTTATTTTTTTCTATTTATGTGTCTATGTGTAAGCCTGTTTATTTGTATGCATACCCTATGCATTTAGGTGCCTACAAGAGCCAGAAGAAGGCATCAGATCCCCTAGAACCCTTACATGTTGTGAACTACCCAGCATGGACGTTGGGAACTTAACCTGGGGTCTCTGCAAAAGCAGTAAGTGGCCTGAGCCATGTGTTTAGCCCTGATCACTTAGGTTTTGAGGACATGTCTTCTAGACAAGGCAGTATCACACTAGGCTGCTGATATAGGCCACTCTAGGAGATTTGAGGGTAACTGCCCATCAGAATGGGCCTTCGCTTTTTGTTCCATTGCCATATGCAATTTTCATGTTCTTTCAAACTGAGTTGTGTACCACCTTCTCTTCCCATGTGCCTATTATAAGCATCCGTCCTGATTAAGATACCTGATAAGGTTTAAGAACAATGCACCAGCCCCATAGCCCAATTGCTGAGGAGTCTTAATATATTCTTTTGCATGCTATAACCTGCATGACATGCAAAGAGGGAAAAACATACCAGGGTCCTTAGGAAACTCTGTTGACACTGCCATGCCTCAGTGTTCTTTCCTGTAAACACCAGAGCACAGTCACTCCTGACCCTCCTGCCGTGAGGTGAAAATTTTTATGGACTGTCCTTCACAGCTGTGGCATGAAGAATCCCATATCCATTTGGGACGTGACAAAGTGATATTTTAATTTCCTGTTGGTGGTTGAATTTAATCCCTGGGTGGCATCTGATAGTTATAAAATGGCAGCAGATGGGATGGAACAGTACATGCAACTGGCTTCATGCTGGGTTTCAGGCATCACTAGAGGGAGCCAGAGGAAGCTGCAAACATTCCCAAGTGTTAGGTCCCTGTGCACAGGGGAAGTTTGTCTGCCATGGATAACACGTCTGCACTATAAGTCTTAGGCTAAATTGTTTCTTGGAACTAAAGATGTATAGTATCTAGCCACACATTCCAAGAAGCTGATACTCTAACGAAGGAAGCAGCATGCCTTAGGCATGCATTAAGTGACCATGCTGCACAGTGATGTGCAGCAAAGCATCACGTCTATGCATTAAATGCTTCTGGGAGAGTTCAGAAAATGGTTGCTAGGAATGTGTCCAAGGAAAGCAGCCTTCGCCTTTGAGCTGTGACAATCTGCACCTGACCATGGACTCGGGAACATTAATTAATTAAGATACCTGATTAATTTATCTGAATCAAGATGGATGCTTATAACAAGCATGTGGGAAGAACAGGTGGTACTCAACTCACGAGGAAGATTTAGGTTGCTGGGATCACCATTCCAGATGCTTGGAAGAGGGGCATCCAGGATGAAAGCTGTTTATATCCCCCAGGGAAGGCCCACCTGACCGAAACACTCCTTTCTTCCTAAGTCTGTTAAAGATTCCCAAATGTTTACTCGATTATAACACATATCAGAGCATGGCATAGAAGGCTGAGGTATCCCTATGAAAAAATAAAAATGGATTGACCACAGGGGTTACAAGGCTTACACAACTTGAGTCCTTGCATCACTGGAGAGCTAATGAAGGTTTTGGATAGTTGAGTGACAAGCTATAGTGCCAGTAGGGAACTAGCACATGTATAAGATCAATCAATTAATCTCATTTATACAATTCTCTGCTTTCAAAACAAAGAGTTGGTTTGGAGCTAGGCTGAGGTGACACACACCCTTAATCCCAACACTCAGTATGCAGAGGTAGGCAAATCTCTGAGTTGGAGGTCAGCCTGGTCTACAGAGAGAGTTATGGGATAGCCAGGGCAACACAGAGAAACCCTGTCCTGAAAAAACAAACAAACAAACAAACAAACAAACAAACGCCATTGGAATCAATTCTAGAAGTGTATAGTTATTGAAATTATCAATATTACATCTGTTTTAAAGTTTCCTCAAACCAGAGTAAACATGTGAAAATTAAATTATTATGCAACTTTCAGCTGCCTAGTCTTTTTTAACTTTCAGCTGAGGCTATAGGAATGGATTACTCAATAGTGGAAATAGCTTACATTTTGGAATCTTTCATAAGGGACAAGAGCAGCAAGCCTTCATATATTTCCACAAAGTGAGACCTTGAGAAACAATAACAAACAAAATTTAAAGGGAAGATTCTGTTCCTTGTTTTATTCAGAGAAACTAAAATCACCTAAGCTGAGCATACAAGCTGCACTGGGGGCGGGGTGTGTGTGTGTAGGGTGTAGGTTCTGACTAGTTTTCTCAGTTGCCGTGGGAGATGCAGTAGGGCCTCAATGCACTGCTGGCCTCTGAAAAACACTAGCCCCCTTGGGATAGTTTCCACTGTGAGGCTACCCTTCTTGTGGAAAGCCTGTAATCACATCCTGGGTTCTGAGGCTTCTTGAAGTTATATACATATATATCATATATATATATATATATATGTATATATATATATATATATATACATATATATATATATGTATATATATATATACATATATATATATATATGATATAGATCTATATTATATATATATACACATACATGCATGTGAACATGCATGTGTATGCATATGTGCATGTATATCATATGTATATATGATATATATGGGATTATATATATATATATATATATATATATATATATATATATATATATGTACATATACACACATATATGCACACACACACACACACACACACACACACATATATATATATACATATATGCAAACATCATACCAAGACACAATATCCTAAAGTCATGAATGATCTTCAGAGAGTTGAACCTTGAAGATTGGAGATCCATAATTTAAGTTCAATTGAGGCTGTGTTGAAGGAGTTCAAGGTCTTTTGAGACCAGATTAATACTTGTAAGAGTAGGTTGCCATTAGCGTGCCTGGCACCTGCCAAGAGTCCCTCTATTCAGACATTTTCCTCCTTCCACATCTATATTATCTGATGAATCACTCAGGAGCTTCATTAAATGCTGAAACAATGCTATTTAGTATTTCCAAAAAGCAGAAGTATAGCCTAAATCACAATTTCTTCTTTATAAAGTACCCAGCATCAGGTATTTTGTTGTAGGAACACAAAACCCAGACACTGTCCAAAGGACTAAAAGAGTGTGATGGAAAATCGCCCACAGAATTCTCATCTTTAGTGTCAAAGTGTTAAGGCGTTGGAGGTAAAGTAGATGGTGCAGACAAGGGATTAGAGATGTGCAAGGAAAGTAGCTTAGACTAGGATTGATTGGAGAAAATAGTTAGGATAGAAATACTGTGGAACACAGTATTACTTTCATTCGTGAGACAGTGAACAAATCTAGAGATTTGCTAGGAGAAAATGAGAGGATATGACAGGATCACTGAACAACTGAGTTGAAAAATGGGATGTAGCATTCAAAGCCAGATTATATTCACCCTTATTCCGTTAAGCAGTCAGGAGTCATTCATAACATATAAGAAATGGCTGAGTCAGAGTTATAACGTAGAAAAAGTCATTAATCATAGAACAGCAACTGGTCAAATTATGGAAAAGCCCTGCTAGCAAGGAGATTAGCCATTGTCTAGTACTCAGAGATAGGTAAGAAGTGCAGGTTTTATTTGTGGGAATGTTAAGGGAGCAGCAGTGGTTTTGATGCAATGAGGATAGCTCAATGTTGAGCCTAGAAACAAAAGAATGGACAATTATCCTTCAGAAATAGAAGAGGTAGGGTAAAGAACTGCTCCTTAGAGTTGTGGGGGGTGGGGGTGGGGGTGGGGGTGGGGGGTGGAAACACATTTGGATGGACTTAACAGACTAAGCACCAAAAAAGGGATTCAGGTGAGGATGATCTCTGCACTGGCTATAAACACCCAACCTACAGTGGGAAAATATTGTATGATTCACAGACAGAATGGGAATCTTGTAGTTTGACCTTGGCTTGCTGCCGCTTGGTACTGGTTGACGCCATTTTAGTAAGGAGTACAGCCCATGGATAACTTCAGCAGTTTTATTTCCTATCCATTACAAGAATCAGAATAACAATACTGACCTGTAACTGGTAATAAAAAAGACAACTCCATGATCTCTCCAGTCATCGATCCTGATGATCCCGCCAAAGCTTAAGCTTGCCCAGCCAGTGATGTAGAAACATCTATTTAAGTACATTTTTGGGAATATATATATATATATATATATATATATATATATATATATATATATATATATATATATTAGAAATAGAAATAGTATCCAATTATTGGTAATACATCTTATACTGCAATGAGTTACCCCAAAGATGTCATTATCAATGAGAGAGTAGACATAGGTTCTTTGAGAAGTAAGTCCCATATATCCACACCAAATAAAAAAGTAGCTTAGGATCCAGACAAAAATAAGCTCGCTCATCGGTTTAAAACACTCACTGCACTTATAGAGTATCTGCATTTAGTGCCGAGCACCCACAAGGGAGTGGGAAGCTCACGCATGCCTAAACCTCCAGGTCCAGGGCATCCACGCTCCTTTCCTGTCTTCTTGGGCACTTGTATCAACCTGATGAAATTATATACACTCAGGCACACACATATACCTGAAATAAATACTTAAAATATTTTAAAAATAAAAATAACAAAATTATATTTAAATAAATATTTTAAAGTAGCAACATTATATATATATATATACATATATACATATATAGCATAAGCATATATATAGCATTCAATATAAATCCACATTAGAATATTTAAATCATATTACGTAGATTATAGGTACAGGTATAGATTCAAATGTTTATCTGTTAGCAAAGAAGCTACATGGGAATCTGAATTCATCAAATATCAGCAACAGTTAGTTTTGTAATTGAGGGATTTTCATTACTTTGTTTTAAAAGGAATAACACTTTGCAAATATTTAATCTCAGTCATTGCTTTATAGAAGACGGATTTATGAAAGTGAGAGGCATAGGTCAGAATGTACAGAGAGAGTGGTGTTGCACAAGACCAGGCTGTTGCCAGGGCTGGAAGAGCAGGCTGGGCTTCCATGCTCTAGAAGACAGTAAGACAGTAAGCCAGGCTGGACAGACTGCTGTATGCCCGGAGAGGGAAACGTTATAGACAGACACATTAAAGTGTCATAGGACTCTAGCTTCAACTTCTTCAGCAACCCAGCTGCATTCCCTAATATGGTAAAGTTTTACAGCTGTCTGACAGCTGACAAAGGTTTTCATTTGTGAAAAGAACGATACATTATTGAAATAGATACTGAGCAATTTACCGTGAATTAGCAAATACTGGGAAAATATCCCAAATAAAAGCATGAGTGCTTCTACTAATCTGGTTGTGATTCACAGCAAGTGCTTAGAGGGGAGTTTCTGCATGACTAATTCTCTATTCTCTGAAGGAAATGTCCTCAGCAGAAAAGTGTTCCAAGCATTGAAATTCTGATGATGGACACTGACCCCAGGTCACCTTAAAAATGTGCTTTCTGGCTTTTTTGAGGGTGGAGGGGACAGTATTCCTATTCAGTTCTAGACTTTTCCTGTTCACTATCAAGTTCTGGGGGGTTTCAGAGCTTTATCTTTATTTAAAACATATGTCAGAAAAAGCAGGACTAAGAGATGCTTAGGCCAGTGGGCTTTAACCTTGAGGACTGAATGCAGCCTGAACCGCTCAGCTGTTTCTGCTGATTGTAAAAAATTACACCCACCTAATCCTCTTCTATTAGTCCCTCCTACTCCAAAGGGATATGAAATTGTTATTTGGACAATATGTGGGGGCAAGAAGGAGCTAGAGGACAGTGAAGTGGAGACCCCTGTTGAAATCTTCTTGGGGGCACTGACTGAGAGGTAGCCAGAACCCAGAACCATCCTGGGCGGAGAAAGACACACATCAAAGCCTCCAGGGTCACACCTGCTGAGAAGCCGGTCAGCTTGTAAGACAGAAAAGTAATCTAAGCCAGTTGAAATAAGAAAGGAATTTGCCTCTTCAACTAAAAATTCTTAAGATTAAGGCAGTTTCAGAGAGATTTTTTTTTCAAATTGAGGGCTACAGTCCCAGCTCCTTATGTATCCCGCAATTCTTCTTGCTTGTGTTAGCTTTCTACCAACATCGTACCACTTCAGAAGAGAGGGGAGAGTCGACAGGTGTCCCACGGTGGCCAGCTATGCTCTGGAGTATCTGACTGAGTCACGTTGAAACTCATTTCTTACCATGGGCCTTATTCTTGAAGGAGTTGCTCTGTCCATAATTAAACCACGCTGTTTATGTAAGAGCAGAAAACTTTGTACAGTCAAAGCAAACATTGCAATTCAAAGCACACAATGGCCTCGAATGTGAGCCGAAGTATTTGAGGTAGCAACCATTGGCACTGCAGGACAAAACATGTAAGTTGTTAGTTCAGTATCCTTAGTGCAGTGAAGCTGCCTGATGCAACTTGGGTAAGCGGTGTAACACCTGGGATTCCCTGCCTGTTTCATTTTTAGTTCATTTTTTTTTTGTATATTAAAAAACAGCTTACTGTTGCAAACGTTTTTACAACTCCAACATTCAGCCACATGATCTTACATGGCCATCTACCCACGATTAAAGAAGCTGGGGGATGAAGGACCTTACCTGGTTGGCTTCCTTGGAATTAGTTTAGACAAGAAAATGTAATTTCTGTGATTCATTAGACTTCTTATATATGAGAGTGCTCCAGGTTAACTTGGGTTAGAATTCGGCCCCCGACCTGACCTGGCACTGTTGACAAGCAGTGAAATCGTTAAGAAATGGCGCCTAGTAGGAAGTCTTTGGATCATTGGTAGTGTATATTTAAATAGTAATGTGGAAACATGGTTTTCCCCGACTGCAATCCCAATGTTTTCTAGGTATAAGGTGAGGTGGCCTTTTCTCTGTCTTATTGTCTACCCATGATGCTCTGACTTGCTATGGTACCAAAAGCAAGGAAGAGGAAGACAACTCACCACAGATTATGACCCCCAACTGAGACAAAATAGCCTTCCTCTCCTTAGGAGTTGACTTTCTCGGGTTATTTATTATAGTCACCGAAGCTGAGAGAGACATAATTAACTGAAGATGCTGTTTGACAATATACTTGCCTGAGCAATACTTTGAAAAGAAGAGAAATCTCACAATGTTGTAAAATTGCTCTTCTCTTACATGGGAGAAAGTGGAAAAGCAACAGTGCTACTGGCTCCTCTTTGTTCAAACCAATGCAGAATTTTCTGTAGAGCAGTTGGGGGACTCGGGTAAATGACATTCCCGAATAAAGGAAGATTTTCTTGCTCGACACAGGTTTCCGGAGTCACCTCTCAGAGACATCAGAACTGGTAGCAACCAAGTCCCTGTGAGAATCCCAGGACCTTGCCTGAAGCATATTACTCACATGTTCAGGTCCTGCCCTGCCTTTCAGAAAACTGACTGCTGCTTGGGACCACACAAATGTACCTTGAACGTAGAAGGTTTTAGCTACTGTACAGCTAAGGCTTACTTTCTTTCCACAAAGGGAACATGAATGCACATGTGTGGTAGACACTCCCTCCTGACACCTCAGCCACATTTAACAGTCACAAGTTTATAATCCACAAATGCCGCCGACTTATTTTTTACCTGATTAAGAAACTTGTGGTCCGGTTACTGTCACAGACAGATGCAATGGGGATAAAACAAGCAAAACCCTGTATCTTCTCCTTGGCTGCCTCGTTACTAGACCTTTGTTGCCCTACTGTTAGCAAGGACATAGAGGCCTTGGCATTTGATGACTCAAAGGAGCTATGTCCTGTCCCATCTGAGAGTAAAGTTACTTGTGGTTTTAGGTTTTCTAAACTCTAAAATGTCATTACAAAGTCTTCCAACTGCATCTCATAATATTCCCTACTAAGATATATTGTATGGATTCTATCGACGAATGGATCGCTAATCATTTAGTAACTAATCCTCTGGGGACATGCAACTACAGAGCCTATGAGGTGACTTAGCCAAGGGTACCTGTTCTCAAACCTGAGTCTAATCTCTGAGACCCACAGAATAGGAGAGAGCTGAACCCTGCAGTTTGTCTCCTGACCTCCACTGGCCTGCATCCACAAACATCTACATACAAACACAAAATAGGTAAGTAAAATGTAACTTAAAAAAAAAACAACAACACTAAAATCCAGATGCCTGTGTACATGTCCATATTTCTTATGAACTCTATATTCTCATATAAATCAATATTAAAGGCTATTTAGCAAAATATTGACAACCAAGGATTAACTTTTACAACTATTGTCATTGTAAATCATGTTTTGTGGTTTTCCTCAGAGTGATCTTTTGTCTGTCCAGGTTGCCCTCAGTGTGAACTGTCCTAGATGTTTTGATTTAGGTGAGTAGAGTGAATGCAAACTCAATATATATTACAAAATTGTTTATGTGGTAACTACAGAACTTAGATTTATTGTGAATTAAAAATGTTTTTTCCATACCCATTTTTTTTTCAGACAACAAACAAAATAGTAAACCAAGCTTGTATTTTGGCATTTGACAATCCTCAATGTATAAGCACTGAGGTAGGATGTAGGCCTCTGATTTGATGCCATTGATGGTAAGTCAGCTGGGATAAGAAGACTGGCATTGTCGCTCCCTATCCTACCATGTTTTAGCCAAACAGCTCAAACAGTGCAAGTAGTTATAAGTACATAAATAGGAGTAGAATATATGGGATTGGGAATATAGCCTACTTGGAAGACTGTTTAGCGAGTGTGTAAGAAGATCCTGGGCTCACTCTTGCTCTTGCCGGAAGACACTTGTAATCCCAGCTCTTTGCAGGTAGAGGCAGGAGGATCAGAAATTCAGTATCATCCTTAGGTACATACTGAGTTCCAGACAAGTCTGAGCTACATGAATTCCTGAGGGGAGGGGGAAAGAAAGGAAAGGAAAATACACACACACACACACACACACACACACACACACACACACACACTCACACACACACACACACACACACACACACCACATACATAGGGCGGGATGAAGTGATAGTTATTAAAAAGGAGTAAATTTGAGTATTTATTACTTTTAAGGTTATTTAATCATTAAGTTTAAGTGCTTTTCTTTTTGATGATGGCCATGTTTAACAGCCAGCTTGCAAAATCCAGCCATCTGCAGTCAAAAGCCCGGCACAGCACTGACGTCTGTATCCACAGGTGCCCTTAGAGCTTGGGGATCCTTTCTTGATGTTTCCTTTCTAATTCATAGAGATTACACTTTAGGCATGACTTGTCTTATCTTCTTGACTTTCTCTAATAATTATGAAACATGATGAATTTGAGGCTTGCAAATTGCTTTTTGATACGCCCTGACAAAGATGAATCCTATGATATTCACAATATTGGTGGCAATTAGAGTGTGAGAAGAGACCAGGGCAGCTACAGCATCTCATGACAGCATGCACTCCATCCTCTTACTGGCAAGCTGTTAGAGTACACTCTCTAAAGGCAGGAACTCAGACCAGCACCCCTCGTCCCCACCCCGCAGCACAGGTATTTAACACAGGCTGTTGCATAACTCTGATGCCAAGATGGGCAATTTTTAGTCTTCCCCATTGAGATTCTCTGGCTGGTTTTGACCGCCTCTGGTAGAGTAGAGCCTTCCTCACTTGGACAGATGAGCTTTGGGAACCATTCACTTTTCAGCCTCTGCCTGCCAGCTTTCAGTTGCTGAAGGTACAGGGGACTATTCCAGGCCTTCTGTTTATGATTCCCGCCCTGCTGACTTTGGCCTGGCTGTGTGGAACCCACACCCAGCTGGAAAGTCGATTGGATGGAGCAGGCCTCTCCTGTCTTGTCAACTTTGACCTCAAAGAGTGTGTCCTGGCACCAGGAACAAATTTCCATTTTAGAACTCCAATTTGAGACATGCTGCCATTTCTGCTGGATAATTTACAGGGTTTATATGCTCAGATAGCTATTTCAGTTGGGTACCTTATAGTTCTGGAAACCCAAATTAACCAAGAATGTAACATACTTAAGGTAGGGTAGTTAACTCCATTTTCTCTGATTCTTGCAGAGGAGTGGTGAGCCCTTCAGAAGTGACACTGAAACGCCCCTGGCAGACTGCATAAGCATTGGCTATCAGCATCTGGACCTCGCCTACCTATTTGAAGAGAATTAGTATTGGTTTTGAAATGTCATTCGATTACCTTGAGAAACATTAAACTGTAATACTTTAGAATAATGTTTCTTGGGAACCTTAGTTCTTGGCCTAGTGACTAGGCCTTGGTGAGACAACTTAGGAAATAAATACTATCAGTGACTAGAATCAGAGACATGTGTGGCAGTTCACAGAAGCCTTGGTGTTGGCATCAGCAAAATGTAAATTGGGCTCAATACAACAACAACAAACAACAGTAACAACAACATCAACAATAACAACAGCAACAACAAAACCATGCATCGTCCTTGAAAATTATGCGTGTTACAAAAATAGCAGTTTAACATACATATGCATATATGTATACATATATTACATGGTATTTTCATGCAGTTCAAGAATCTAAAACTAGTAAAAATTTCCATGGCACAGTCAAACGGAACCACTCATTTGCCATTAAATTTATTTTACAACAACTGCAAACATTATTTTTAAATAAAAATTAGAAGTATTTCTATATAAAACTCATAAATATGTAAACTAGGCTACAGATATTATCATGCAAGAATGTTCTGCATGTTAGAGTATGGACTTCATTTCCAAAGGACCATGAACAAATGGGAATAAATTTCTTAAGAACTAGACAACAGTAATTGTTTAGAATGAGCAGCTTTCCTTGTGTGTGTGTGTGTATGTGTATGTGTGTGTATGTGTGTGTGTGTATGTGTGTGTGTGTGTGTGTGTGTGTGTGTGTGTGTGTGTGTGTGTGTAAAGGTTTTCCAACATAAAGACACTGGGTGTCTTGGAAATATGAGCCACAGAGCTGATGCACAATTCTTACCTAACAGCTCTAACTGACAGCAGAGTTACAGAGATCACGCTTGCTTGGGCACTGCCTGCTTTGCCTAGGAGGTAGTCTTCAGGAAGCTTACCCTCTACCGTGGATAAACACAGGCCCAGCTGAGCCACACAGAAAGACCTGGTGCAGACAACAGAAGCATTGCTGGCTTTCTAACCCCGGGGGCTTGATAATATTCCCAGCTTTTCTTTACTGGGGATGAAATGCTTCATGTTCTGGTTCCTAGAAGAGATAGATGTTCTTGGACTTACACACAGGTCACTGCCCTCTGTGTCACCAACAACTCTACCAACGAATCTGAGAAAGCCAGGCTTTCTGACCTACTTTCCCAAACTCAGAAGTTCTGCGTGGAATAAATGCCTCCTTTGTAGCTTTTAAAGTGTATGGATTTTGTTACATCTTATAAACCCCTAAAACGCTTTCTGGAAACAAATTGATGTAGAGCAGGGAAACACACTCACACTTTCTAGAATTATGGCCACTAAAAGGGGAAACACACAAACATAACTACATAAACAAACCAAAAAGAACTTGCAGTCATGGCCTTACTCAGATGAAACTTCCCAGAAAAATAGATCTGAATGGAAGGTGGATGAGCAAAGAAAGTGAAGTCCTGAAGAACCTGTTGATGATCTGTCCAACGCTTTGCATGCTCTGTGTTCTGAGAATTAACTATAGGAGACTAAGGCCTGGGATTATTATATGTGCTTATCAATCCAACAGAGCCTCTGGCTCTTGATCCCTTTTCATAGTTAAGGTGGCTAATTGTCTCTTACTGTGTGACTAAAATGCTTTTTATGTAGCCAAGGACACAGTTCTACCCTCTGTTCTAGTTACATCTCTGTTGTTGTCATAAAACATTCTGACCAAAAGCAGCTTAGGGAAAGAAAGCATTTATTTGGCTGATATTTCCATGGCATCAAGAGAACTCAAGACAGGAATCTGATGACAGGACAGCTTGCAATTTCAGGAAGCATTACCTCTGACCAGGGAACTCACTCACAGCCTGGGATGTACAGCAGAATCCATGGAAGAACACTGCTAGCTGGATTGCTGTCTGGTTTACTTACAAGTTAATACTTAGTTGGCTTGTTTTATGCAAACCAGCAACACTTGCCTAGGGAATGATGCCTCCCATAGTGGGATGATCCTTCCTATATCAACTAATAATCAAGACAATCTCATACAGACATACCACAGGCCAATCTGATTTGGGCAATTCATTCACTGAAATCTCTTCTCATGTGATTCTAAGCTGGGTCAAGTTAAAGCTAACTAGGACATCTGTGTAACCATTGCTTGAATCTACTAAAATTTCTTTCTATGTATACATCCTTACACACTGATATCAAATGATGTGTTTTAAAACATTTAAATACAACCAAGCAGAAGCCACTGTTGTCATTCAATAAGATATTTGGCTATGGAAGAAAATTAAGAGACTGGTTCAAGAACTGATGAGGAACTGTGTATTTGACATAAAGTTGTATTAGACAATTACTAGATAGGATGTCAGATAATCTTCTATGTATGTGTGTGTCTACAAATATATTATATATGTATATGTATATACATATATACACATATCTATACATATCTATACATATACACATATGTATATATATATATTTGAGAGAGAGAGAAAGAGAGACAGAGAGACAGAGAGAGAGACAGAGAGAGACAGAGAGAGAGACAGAGAGAGAGACAGAGAGAGAGAGACAGAGAGAGAGATTCCCTATTAGCCCCTCTAGGTCACCAGAATGCATGGCTGCAGTGATTTTCTCATTGTCTCTGAAAAGTATTGTAAGTAGTATAGTTTACAAGGCTGATTTTATATACCTTTATTTGTCCTCTAAACATTTCTAGAGTCATCCCATTTCTTATTCTCAAAATTCAAGATATGAAGACCTACACTGATTTGCTTTCTTAGTCTATGTCATAGTGATGGTCCATCTCAAGAAGTAAAGCCCTGGATAGAAATCCCAGTACCTGCTCTAGGGATGGAATTATACCCTCAAGAGAATATGTCCTCCATTCTATTAATTCAATGGTTACAACAATGCCTTGTGTATTGATTGCATGAAAATGTATACAATTTTATTTCAGGAAGTTTTTTAAGTGGTGAAGATTAAGTTGAGAACTTAAAGCTGTGTATAATCACTCAGTGGAAATCATGCCAACATGGCTGTTTTCTATCTAGCCTTCTTTAAAGATGATTTAGGATCATGCTACATACATGTTCCCATGTCCTACCACTTTCATTGTTACTGTTCTGCTTTTTTCTTATTATTGATATAACAATGTGGCAAAATCCTTTCTGAAGCTATTAACTAATATTCTTTTAAAGTATGAATTCTCAGAACTAGAAAGATAGCTCAGCAGTTGGGAGTTCACACTACTTTTCCAAAGGATCAGAGTCTAATTCCCTGTGCCTGTGTCAGGTAGTTCATAACATCTGTAATTCCAGCTTTAGGAGATCAGAATCCTCTTCTGACCTATGTAGGTACCCACATATATATGGTACACACACACACACACACACACACACATACACACACACACACACACACACACACACACACACACACACATACACACACACACAAATAAAAGTGAATTAATCAAATATGAATTTTAAGGCTGTATTTTATGACTTAAATCCAAAGTATATATGTACTTATTCTTCATTCTTGGGTCAATTATCTTCTGACTTTGCTAAAAAGAACTTTAAATTATTTTTTTTAAGATAAATATTTTATTTCATTTTAAATTAACTGTGTATGTATGTATATATGTATGTATGTATGTATGTGCTTACAAGTGTGTGTATTCATGTGTGTACATGTGCTGGTACCCATGAAGGCCAGAAGGGGCAGCTGGAGTTACATGTAGGTTGTGAGCTGACTGACACGGGTGCTAGGGACTGAACTCAGCTTTTTTTTATAAGTAATACACACACCAAACTGCTGAGGGATCGCTCCAGTTAGCTCTTCTTAAAATAGTAATAATAAAAAAAGTAGCTGTTCAAAATTTACAAATTTTGTGACGATTTCTGATACAGATTTCTAATTTACCTTCTAGAAAAGCAGAGACTGGCACCCCTCTCAGGATCTTAGGCACAGATTTGCTGTTTCCTTCTGGGTTCAGTATGTTTAAGCTCCACGTTCCCAGTGAGCTTGGCATATCCCTGTTTCTGTCTGTAGTTAAGTCATGAGGTTGGGCTTTTTTAGATTCACTATCTGAATTCCATTCTCATCAGTCATAGAGTTGCTCACAGGCTTTTTTATCTTTGATTTTAATAAATGCTTTTTTATTGTTAGTTCTTGAACCTTAAGAAGACAGCGGATGTGGAGATTTCTCTCTACATGTGCTCAGACCCATCAGTCATTTCCTATCCCCATTTCTTGCTGCAATGCACAGGAATGCCTCTTCCCTTAGGTGCCTCTCCCACCTGTCAACTTCTTCATCCTTCATGGAACTTCAGGGTTTACAAGAGGCTGTTGAGGTTCACTAGTCAATTTTACTTTGGGCTTGAGAAAGAGCAAGGGCTTGTTTCTTCTGCACGTAAACCAGCTTTACCCTACCCACCCCCCTTATATAATTTCTCATTATAATAGACTTATGGTATACTAAAGTCATGTACATAAATCTATACCTTGAAAGAGTCTGGGTTCAGTTTCATATTGTTTCCTGGTTGATAGTTTACTAATTATCATTTGTTAATACCATTCCATAAAATGTTATTTCTTCATTAACTCCTGTGGCTTTCCATGGTGTCCTTATATCTGAATAGCAAATGTGTTCTTAGCATTTGTATGGTGCTGTTGGGAAGTGTCTATCCATTGGTACATTTTAATTTATTGTAGCTGTGTGTGTGTGTGTGTGTGTGTGTGTGTGTGTGTATGTGTGTATGTTGGGCTACACCTGTGGGACAGTGTGCAAGTAGAATACAGAGGGCAGTTTGCTGGTGTAGTTTACTTTCTCTACACCATGTTAGTCCCAGTGAAAAAGTTCAACTTTCCAACTTGCCAGGTTTGGTGGCAGGCACCTTTACTTTCTAATTCATCTTACTACACTGTCTTGGGTCTTTATTCTTCTAGATGTACTTCAGAGTGATGTTATCATTTTCCCCTTCTAAGGTAATATGGCACTGGCTGAATTTTCCAGAACAGAGGCATTTCATGCTGTGTTAACACTGGGCATTCTTTTATGAGACAAATGGGTTTCAAAGCATCCCGATAAGGAGGGATGAGAATTGATGGTAAAACAGTACAAACAGCATCTTAGAAATCCCCACGTATCTTCATTTTCATTAATTCTAAAAAGTTTTTAATTTCTTTATTTCTTCCTTGATCAAGTTATCATTGAGTAGAGCATTGTTCAGCTTTCATGTGTATGTGGGCTTTCTGTTGTTTTTGTTGCTATTGAAGACCAGCCTTTTATTTTTCTTTAAAGCTTATTTAATAAAACATAATCTTTTACTTCACTGAGGTGACTGACCAAGTTGGTGTCCAAAGCCCCCTCTAAACGGGAATTCAGTTGCTGAGCCAGCTCCAGCCTCAGCTTTCTTGTCAGCTCTAGGGGGCACCTCGCTCCTTCAGAAGGTGTCTCTGTCAGCCTCCCCTCTTAAGAATCTTATAGGCTGCTCACCCTCTGGACCTTTGGGCCGAGGCCTGCCAGTTTCAGGATGTCTGCAGCGCAGGGTGGCAGGCACTATCTTGAAGGTAAGTACAGGTAATCTCAGAGATACTGGATGCCCTCTTTTGTAAGGTATCAGTAGACATGGCTACAAGCAAACTGCTCTTTCATGTCGCCTCTAGACTTGAGAGACTGCATGACCTACATTACATGAAAGTTGGGCACATTCTTGTCTGCCAGCTCAAGGTGATTGGGCATGTGGACATCTCTTTTTGGCGATCACACCTTCCTTAAAAAGGAGTTCATAGCCCATCCCACCTGGGTATCCACCTCATAATCAGTCACCAAACCCAGACACTATTGCATATGCCTGCAAGAGTTTGCTGAAAGGACCCTGATATAGCTGTCTTGTATAAGGCTATGCAAGTGCCTGGCAAATACAGAAGTGAATGCTCACAGTCATCTATAGGATGGAACACAGGGTCCCCAATGGAGAAGCTAGAGAAAGTACCAAAGGAGCTGAAGGGGTCTGCAACCCTATAGGTGGAACAACAATATGAACTAACCATTACCCCCAGAGCTCATGTCTCTAGCTGCATATGTAGCAGAAGATGGCCTAGTTGGCCATCATTGGGAAGAGAGGCATCTTGGTATTGCAAACTTTATATACCCCAATACAGGGGAACGCCAGGGCCAAGAAGTGGGAGTGGATGGGTAGGGGAACAGGGAAGAGGGGAGGGTATAGGGAACTTTCAGAATAGCATGTGAAATGCAAATTAAGAAAATATCTAATAAAAATTTAAAAAAGATTAAGAGTGCAAGGGAAAAAAAAAGGAGTTCATAGATGGCAATCCGATTCTTTTTAGGCATCAACATGGCGGCAGCTGCAGGGTCTAAGGCAGAGGCTGGAAAGCTGAAGACCAGCGTTAATCCATGGTGATCTGATAGGAGACATGGGATTATTTCAATCTTCTTATATCTGTTGAGGTCTGATTTGTGACCAATTATATGGTCAATTATGGAGAAGGTACCATGAGGTGCTGGGAAGAACGTATATCATTTTGTTTTAAGATAAAATGTTCTACAGATATCAGTTAAATACATTTGGTTCATAACTTCTGTTAGTTTCTCTGTGTCTCTGTTTAGTATCTGTTTCCATGATCTGCCCATGGATGAGAGTGGGGTGTTGAAGTCTCCCACTATTATTGTATGCAGTGCAATATGTGCTTTGAGCTTTAGTAAAGTTTCTTTTATGAATATGGATATCCTTGCATTTGAAGCATAGATATTCAGAATTGAGAGTTCATCTTGGTAGATTTTACCTTTGATGAGTATGAAGTGTCCCTCCTTATCTTTTTTTTTTTTTTTTTTGATAATTTAGGTTGAAATTCAATTTTATTCTGTCTTCGAATGGAGGAATTTCTTTTCTGATCCAGTCTATTTGGAGTTCTGCAGGCTTCTTGTATGTTCATGGGCATATCTTTCTTTATGTTAAGGAAGTTTTCTTCTAGAAGTTTGTTGAAAATATCCCTTTAAGTTGGGAATCTTTGCTCTCCTCTGTATCTATTTTATTTAGATTTGTTCTTCTCATTGTGCACTGGATTTTCTGAATTTTTTGGGTTAGGAGTTATTTGCATTTTGCATTTAGAATTTAGTGAAAAATGAAGACACAGCATACCAAAACTTATGGGACACAATGAAAGCAGTACTAAGAGGAAAACTCACAGCTCTGAGTGCCTCCAAAAAGAAACTGGAGAGAGATTATGCTAGCAGCTTCACAGCACACCTGAAAGTGCTAGGAAAAAAAAGAAGCAAATACACCCAAGAGGAGTAGAGAGCAGGAAATTGTCAACTCAGGGATGAAATCAACTAAGTAGAAACAAAAAGAACTGTACAAAGAATCAACCAAACAAGGAGCTGTTTTGTTTTGTTTTGTTTTGTTTTTTGAAAAAAATCATTAAGATAGATAAACCCTTAGCAATACTAACCAGAGGACACAAAGACAGTACCCAAATTAACAAAATCAGAAATGAAAAAGGAGATAAAACAACAAAAATCAGGAAATCCAAAAAAGTCATCAAATTCTACTACAAAAGGCTATACTCAACAAAACTGGAAAATCTGTATGAAATGGACAATTTTCTAGACAGATACAAGGTATCAAAGTTAAATTAGGATCAGATAAACCATCTAAACAGTCCTATATCCTCTAAAGAAGTAGTCATTAATAGTATCCCACCCAAAAAATCCCCAGGACCAGATGGGTTTAGTGCAGAGTTCTTTAAGAAGTTCAAAGAAGATCTAATTCCAATAATCCTCAAACTATTCCACAAAATATGAACAGAAGAAAGTCTACCCAACTTGTTCTATGAAGTCACAGTTACTCTGATACCTAACACACAAAGACCCAACAAAGAAAGAGAACTTTAGAATAATTTCCCTTATGAATATCAATGCAAAAATACTCAATAAAATTCTTGCTGACTGAATCCAAGAACACATCAAAATGATCATTCACTATGATCAAGTAGGCTTCATCCCAAGGGATGTAGGGATGGTTCAATAAATAGAAATACATCAATGCAATCCACTACACAAACAAACTCAAAGAAAATACCATATGATCATCTCATTAGATGCTGAGAAAATATTTGACAAAATTCAACACCCCTTCATGATAAAAGCCTTGGAAAGTTCTGGAATTCAAGGCCTCTACCTAAACATAGTAAAAGCAATCTACAGCAAACCAGTAGCCAACATCAAACTAAATGGAGAGAAACTTGAAGCAATCTCACTAAAATCAGGGACTAGACAAGGTTCCCCACTCTCTCCCTACCTATTCAATATAGTACTTGAAGTTCTATACAGAGAAATTAGAGAACAAAAGGAGGTTAAAGAGATACAAATTGGAAAGGAAGAAGTGAAAATATTACTATTTGCAGATGATATGATCTTAAGTGACCCCAAAAATTCCACCAGAGAACTCCTAAACCTGATAAACAACTTCAGTGAAGTAGCTGGGTATAGAATTAACAAACAAATCAGTGGCCTTCCTCTACTCAAAGGATAAACAGGCTGAGAAATTAGGGAAATAACACCCTTCACAATAGTCACAAACATTATAAAATACCAACTTTAAGTAAACAAGTGAAAAATCTAATGGCAAAATCTTCAATTCTCTGAAGAAAGAAATCAAAGAAGATCTCAGAAGATGGAAAGATCTTCCATGCTCATGGATTGGCAGGATTAATATAGTAAAAATGGCAATCTTGCTGAAAGCAATCTATAAATTCAATGCAATCCCCATCAAAATTTCAACTCAATTCTTCATAAAGTTAGAAAGAGCAATTTTCAAATTCATCTGGAATAACAAAAAACACAGTATAGCTGAAACTATTCTCAATGATAAAAGAACCTCTGGTGGAATCATCATCCCTGACCTCAAGCTGTACTACAGAGCAATTGTGATTAAAAAAAAAAAAAAAAAAGCCTGCATGTTAATGGTACAGTGACAGGCAGGTGGACCAATGGAATAGAATTGAAGACCCAGAAATGAACCCACACACCTATGGTCACTTGATGCTTGACAAAGGTGCTAAAACCATCAGGTGGAAAAAAAGACAGCAATTTCACCAAATGGTGCTTGTTGAACTGGCAGTTAACATGTAGAAGAATGCAAATTGACTCATTCTTATCTCCTTGTACAAAGCTCAAGTTCAAGTGGATCAAGTACAAACCAGAGACACTGAAACTAATAGAAAAAAAAAGTGAGGAAGAGCCTCAAGCACATGGGCACAGGGGAAAATTTCCTGAACAGAACACCAATAGCTTAGGCTGTAAGATCAAAAATTGACAAATGGGAGTTCATAAAATTGCAAAGCTTCTGTAAGGCAAAGGACACTGTCAATAGGACTTAAAGGCAACCAACAGATTGGGAAAAGATCTTTACCAATTCCACATTCAATAGAGGGTTAATATCCAGTATATACAAAGAAATCAAGAAGTTATACTCCAGAGAAACAAATAACTCTATTAAAAATGGGGTACAGAGCTAAATAAAGAATTCTCAACCGAGGAATACCAAATGGCTGAGAAGCATCTAAAGAAATGTTCAACATCCTTAATCACCAGGGAAATGCAAATCAAAACAACCCTGAGATTCCACCTCACACAAGTCAGAATGGCTAAGATCAAAAGTCTGGTGACAGCAGATGCTGGCAAGGATGTGGAAAAGAGGAGCACTCCTCCATTGCTGGTGGGGTTGCAAGCTGGTACAACCACTCTGGAAATCATTTTAGTAGTTCCTCAGAAAATTGGACATAGTTTTCTTAGAAGATCCAACAATACCACTCCTGGGCATATACCTAGAAGATGCTCCAACTTGTAATAAGGATGCATGCTCCCCTATGTTCATAGCAGCCTTATTTATAATAACCAGAAGCTAAAAAGAACCCAGATATCCCTCAACAGAGGAATGGATACAGAAAATGTGGTACATTGGAATACTACTCAGCTATTAAAATCAATGAATTTATGAAATTCTTAGGCAAATGGATGAAAATAGAAAATATCATCGTGAGTGAGGCAACCCAATAACAAAAGAGCACACATGGCATGTACTCACTGATAAGTGGATATTAGCCCAGAAGCTCGAAATACCCAAAATACAATTGACCACATGAAACTCAAGAAGAAGCAAGAACAAAGTGAATTCTTTGGTCCTTCTTAGAAGGGGAACAAAATACCTGTGGGAGGAGTTACAGAGACAAAGTGTGGAGCAGAGACTGAAGGAATGGCCATCCAGAGGATGTACCTGGGTATCCATCCCATATACAGTCATTAAATCCAGACACTATTGTAGATGCCCACAAGTGCTTGCTGACAGGAGCCTGATACAGCTGTCTCCTGAGGGACTCTATCAGTGCTTGACAAATACAGAGGTGGATGCTCTCAGTCAACCAGTGGACTGAGCATGGGTTCCCTAGTGAAGGAGTTAGACAAAGGACTGAAGGAGCTGAAGGGGTTTGCAGACCCATACATAGGAGGAACAACAATATGAAAGAACCTGTACCCCAAAATGCCCAGTGACTAAACTACCAACCAAAGAGTACACATGGAGGGACCCATGGCTCCAGCCACATATGTAGTAGAGGTAGAGGATGGCCTTGTCAGCCATTAATGGGAGGAGAGGCCCTTGATCTTGTGAAGGCTCTATGTCCCAGTGTAGGGGAATGCCAGGGCCAGGAAGTGGGGAGTGTGTGAGTTTGTGTGCAGGGGGATGGGGGGGAAGGGATAGAGAGTTTTCAGAGGGGAAACCAGAACAGGGGATAACATTTGAAATGTAAATAAAGAAAATATCTAATAAAATAAAAAATATAAAGAGAAAAGACATCCTCAAGTATATTACCATCTAAAAGCCTCCATGAAACTCAGCAAATAAGAATCCTGAGTTTCCTGTTGACCTGTCATTCTATGTGTATCTTGGATTATTTGCCAAGCTCATCTCTGCAGAGAATCTTTGTTTGGTGTTTGTTTACATTCCAAATAATGTGTGTTTTATCATGTCAGAATAATCCTTTTTGTATTTTAAAATATGTTTTTCCAAAAAACAAGAACAGATGTGAATTGGTTCAAATGTTTATCTCATTTGTGATCTCCTTATGATGTGTTACTAGAGATGAACATCTTTAAAAAGATACAAATTTTATGGAATAATCCATGGCTGAACTTAGCTTACATTTTAGAATATTTTTTTCTGAATTGATAAATTGGTCTTTTAAACATTTGCATTTATGATCATTTAAAAATCTATACTACATTTTTTAAAAAGCAGTCTTTTTCTTTACAAATGAATATTAAAGTCTCCATTTCTGTTTTACTGAACAGTTTTGTAAGCTAGGATCAGCATGTATGTCTGCAAGCACAAATTCAGGAGGCTCTTTGGCGTGTGGAACCCCACTTGCCTCATTGTTTAAATGAATGCTTAATGTCCCCCTGTGGCTATCACAGTTCTTCTTCATTTAGGATGGACAGACTAGGTGATTTTTCTCTTCAATGTCATCTGTGGTAAATATCTACCCAACATTTCTATGTTCGTGTACAGAATAATATCTCCCATACCACCATATATTCCTTCATGCATGTATGTATCTATTCATTTTACAATTCAGCCTGTTCTCCTTGTGCAGGGGACAAAATAAAAAATGTCATCAACTGAACACACATTTACCAATACCTGGCTCAAAGTCTTTTCTTGTACTTTATAATTTCTAGCTTTGTCCTATTCTAACTGATTAGATATCTGGGGACAAGCCACCCTGTAGATGTCAAGGTAGAAGTGTAAGATGAGAAAGAAGAGTTCAGAAAACCTAGACATGCTGTCTTTCTCCTCAAAATCCAATAGACATTAACAGGCAGGCCATGGCTCACTAGCAGATAATTGAGTAGAAAGAGGAGAGTCTAACCTTAGTGCCCGTAAGGAACAATGCCAATGAGCAACAAGCCAGTAAGGTCAAAGAAACACTAGGTGTCAGCTTTTTGGAGTGGAAATGTCAGGGGTTTCTGAAGGAAGAAGTTGGATTGGTCAGACACAGGACAAATGGCAGGTTCATACATAGGGACAGCTGCCTCTACAGCCACTGGAGTCAGCTGCTTACTTCCTCTCTAACCTTTGTGACATTAGGAGATATTTAACAAGAGAAGCTCTAGGCATGGAAAGATCCAGATAAGGTGAAGGTAGACTTTAGGATAGAAAATTGGAGCAATAAGACAGAAAATATTTGGAGACCTTCAGGGAAATATAGGGTGGTGATGAGAGTCTGTCTTCTGAATCCAACTGTGTCTTCATTCTGCTCCGGGGATGCCCTCAGATGTGATAAACCCAATTTTCCCGCTTGTCTGCAAGAGAGAAAATAGTGGGGGCCAGAGTCCTTCTGCGAGTATTCCTTTATTGAATCCACGTGGAGAAAGAGAGAGAGCGTGGGAGAGCGTCCCCAGAAATACCTTGTTCAAGATTACCTCAGTGTGACGTATGACGCTTCGGTTGGCTGGCTGCCTTAAGATATGCCCCGGGATTGGGCGATGACTTGTGGCTGCCGAAACGCACGCGCACTTGAACTTGCTTACGTATCTAGACAACCGGCAGGAGCGCGAACTCGGGAATCGCGGTGGGCGGTAACTTACGTGATTTCATCACCACGCCTGCGCACTGAGTTTGTTTACGTTTTCAGGCGACCGGTTCCTAGGTAACCCGTTCCGGGGAGCGCCGGGCAGCTTGAGCGTGCGGCTCCCCACACTCAGACAAGAATACATTCTAAACAAGATGATATGAGCAGTATCCCTCATGGAAGGAAAAACTTACAACAGATAGATCAAATGTGCAAAGCAAACATATTCCAACATATAACATATAAATTGGTGACACATTCCCCAGGTATGTACTTTGTATTCCATGTCAGCTAAAGAAAGGTGAAGGTGTGGGTTAAAGAGAAAGTGCTCAATCCTAGGACAGTTAATTGAAAGAGTCCTCTGGCTACTCCCTGTGTAGCTGAAGTTTCTGAGTCAATGGAAATACTTGATAAGTCCACATAGAAGTCAGTTATGACACCTTCACCTGATCTTGATGTTTCAAGTTGTTGAACGTGTGGAACTTTGGGCAACTAACTTTTCAATTCCTCTTAATTTTAGGCAATCTAAATAATAACCATGTGTGAATGATGGCTACTCGGCTGAGTGGAATGTTCTAGACAAAAGTGCAAAGAGTGGTTATGATGGTGAGGGTGGTGCTTTTGTCAGTTGGAAGACACATGACTTCAGGAGAGACCATGCTTCTGAAAAGAAACATGGTTATGAGAATATTGACTATGACATAACATTTTGAAACTTGCTCTGCCTCTCTTGCGCAATGGAGCTGGTTTCTGTTCTTCTTGGGTCTGATCTGGCCTCTTGACATCTAAACCATAGGATGGGGTAAAGATTAATTTGGGAGACTTGGAGGTGTGAGCATCTTTGGCTATCATTTGGTATCTTTGGGTTTTGGGTAGTGCAGAAAGCCAAAGGCCAGTGACGCTAAGAAGAAACCCATGCTAACTACATGGAGCCACTGGGGCTCCTACAGGGGGTGGAAAGGGCCCTAAAATCTCGGTGTTATGATGAGGATAATTATATGAGCAACCCATAGAATAATAAAGGAAGAGAATGGACAGAGGGAAAGAGGAAGATAAGGTGTGGCTGCGTTCATAGTGCATCCTCACATGTATGAAATGTCACAACAAAATCTATTTATTTTTATAATTAATAGAGAATAGTAAAAATTGTCTTTTTAAAATCATTTTTTGGTTCTAATCATATTGAGATAAATGCACCCCACAGAAAATTTAAATACAGAATAAATTTGGCATTTTGAAAGATGGGCATGATATCTTTATTTGGAAAACTTTATAATAAAGTTTGTAACCAATTAGAAAGGAAAGATGAGTGCATATTTCTACATATTAACTTTTTAAAGACTTTGTGAATTGAGGCAATTGCTAGTATTCAGAGCCTGAATGGGGCCCTTTCAGCTAGACCTCTGCCACATCTACTATACGGGTTTTAGAGAAAATGGCCCAGAAAGTGAGACTGACCCTAACTAGAGCATTCTGTCACATGTGCCGTAGTGTGAGGAGGCAACGGTCATTAGCCTCAGGCCTGTGACTCTTTCTCTACCTCCATTTGAGCACTTACACAAATATTAAGAAAGAAACATGAGAGGGCAAGTTCACAGATAGAAGCTGGTAGCCATCATTACCCAGCACTCCCAAACTTTTATGTTTCTGACTCAGATCATATCTTGAACACTGAATGAAATTGCCATAATTTACATAATTTCAATAAAAGCTCCTTCTAGGACCTTCAGGTCAAGAGCTGATTAGAAAGCAGTTAAAGTGAAGGATGTGTGGAGGAGGGCCTGAGGTCACTGGGGTTGTGCAGCTCATTCAAATTATGATTTCCAGCTGTGAGATCGCATTGCTCTTTACCAGCAAGCACTTTGTCAGAGGCATCTATCCAGATGGGTGGGGAAACAACAGATTTCTTCAAGGCTAACTTGGTTCAAATAGGTGTAGAAGAAACCATAGTAGGAAAGTTTCTTTCTCTTAACACAATTATAAACTGAGGCTGCTAATTCAGATGACAGCCTCTTTTCTTTGGTAGAAATAAATAAATGACTTGGGTATCAATTCCTCATCAAGAAATCTTAGATGACTTAGGGGATCCTCCGTGGTCTGAGTAAGAAAACTGAAATCCTCTCTTGTGTTGACAAGGAATCTAGCAGAATCTGTTACTTGACCACAAAAAGACAAGGGTGGAGAGGTCTCATCGATTGCTCTCTGAATCACAGTTCATGAGAATTAGAAGTCAGAATAGACAAGCACTACCATGGAACTTTGACCATACTGCCTTTCTCCTTGTTCTTAGCACCCATTATATACCTTTCTCAGGGCCTTTCTGCTGAAAAATTCTTCTAAAGTCATAAAACTGACTGTGTCCCTCTCTCCCTCCAGGTGCTGTTCAAGTGTCTTCTTATCCAACTGTCTTTCCAACAGTTGTCTTGAGAAAAAAATCATATATATATATATATATATATATATATATATATATATATATATATATATATATATATTCGCCAGTTCCTTCTAGAAAATTCTTTTGTTTGCAAGATGCCTCCTAAGTAGAACAAGATACCCTTTCATATCCCCAGTGTAGCCTTATGCTCGTCCCTTCAATAGCACTCGCACGTCTTTGCAGCTACCTACTTTCTCATCTGAATTTCCTAGGAAGATTTCAGCATACAGAGGATGGCTAATTGCTTTATTCTCAGAACTAGTACTTAGAAATCCCTCAGTACTATTTGTTAAACAGAGGCAGTAAAATATGCACATGTATTTATTCTTAGGTGAGGGCCCCCTTTTATTTATGAATCCACATTCCCCAGTCATTGGGTACATCCACATGGCTCCCAAATGACATTGTGTCATGCCAGACCTGGGACGCATAATGCACAAATATGGTGCCACTATGAGATATTGTTTGGCCTGACCTAATTTTAAATTAGACAGTAAAACAAAGCAACTGTTTATCTTTTCTCAAGCCAAACATGGAAAACCAGATCCTCTGCTCCTGCCTGTAATGTCAAATATCTTAAGTAGTAACCAGCAGGCTTCCTGTAATTCTCTGCAGTCTCCTCCGACCTCACTGTGTCGTAGGCCTCTAAAATCTTCCATCCACGAAGATATTCAGATGTAAACATTACCAAGTTAAAAATTGTATGCTTCCTACTAGCTAGCTTTTGTTACTTCACAGGCGATAAAGGATGAAGCTGGATCCCTTCTCTAAAGTCAGGGA
>LR749496.1:2154970-2308724 GCA_902729485.2 Mus minutoides
TGATGATTAAGGGCGTTGAACATTTTTTCAGATGTTTCTCAGCCATTCGGAATTCCTCAGTTGAGAATTCTTTGTGTAGCTCTGTACCCCATTTTTAAATGGGGTTATTTGTTTTTCTAGAGTTCAGGTTCTTTAGCTCTTTGTAGATGTTGGATATTAGTCCCCTATCAGATTTAGGATTGGTAAAAATCCTTTCCCAATCTGTTGGTGGCCTTTTTGTCTTGCTGACTGTGTCTTTTGCCTTACAGAAGCTTCGCAATTTACAGATACGTTTTGAAATACATGATCAAAGACATTGACAAAACACCAGGCAAGGCCTTCCATATTGTTTTTTTTATGGCACTGGTCACTGTACTGGGAAGACATCTGGATGTTTTCTTCAGCTCTTTTGACAAATGAGTCTGCAAAGCAGTGCACCGAGTAGGGCTGTAAATTTCAAATGAGATACAGTCAGGATAGCACTTGGTCAACAGTGGATACAAATATACATTATAGTAACATATATTACAGCTATGAAGTATAAACAATAATTCATAGTTTCATGGGCAGCTTAAAGATAAGGGTGGTTCTCTAGCTCTGATCAAACCCAAGTCTCCATTCCCCTTTTCTGAATTAAGGCATGACAACCTTCTCATCCAAGCATGGCTCATTTAGGTAACATACACTTTCTTGACAGAAAAGGACAGTCCCCATGAAAGGGGGGCCCACAGCTAAGTCATTTGTGTACTTTTGACTCTGGAGACTGATACCCATCTTAAACAAGAAGCTGGTGGGACACTTTGTAAGCCAGCAGCCTGCTTATACTCTGCTTTTACTGGAATTAACAACAGTGAATTCCTAGTGGTTGATAAAGAAGCCAGAGAAACAGAGCACAGTCTCCTGTATTTGCCAGCCTTGCTAGATGTTCACCAGTGACTGTTTTCTACCCCCAGTTCTTCAGCTCAGTCACCAAAGCAAAGCTTTCTCCACATCAAGCTACTGAGTTTCCATACCACACTCTCAAATTGTGGGAGAGGCCTGGGCTGGGCCCAAGTTCTAAACCAAGTTTAGCTGGTAATTTCACTATAAAATTGCTGAAAGTGTTGAACCTCCTGGGGACAAACTTAGTAGCTCTCCACCCNTCTACCCCCAGTTCTTCAGCTCAGTCACCAAAGCAAAGCTTTCTCCACATCAAGCTACTGAGTTTCCATACCACACTCTCAAATTGTGGGAGAGGCCTGGGCTGGGCCCAAGTTCTAAACCAAGTTTAGCTGGTAATTTCACTATAAAATTGCTGAAAGTGTTGAACCTCCTGGGGACAAACTTAGTAGCTCTCCACCCCTGTTCTCCTTCCCCTAGGATAGTAGAATTCAGTCAGCTGGGAAGGTAGGCTGGAAGGCTTGGTGCTATGTGTTGGGGATTTTAAAAAGTATTTCACACTTGTTACTTGGAAATCCATGATTAATGTTTTTAAATGGGTGTGGTGTGCACAAGATAAGTCAGGCTTTGGTTTTACTTGCAGGCTGGAGGTACAGTGGGCACAGCAACCTTTTCCATAGCTAATGGACTGTAACAATCATGTTGAGGTGGTCAAGCTCCATCCAGAGTCTTTCCATCTTGAGAATATATCCGGAGCTCCACTGAGAGCTCATTCAGATGCTCCAACCAGAGGGTCTATCCAGTATTCCATCTAGAGCTTCATCTAGAGTTTTATCACAAAGCTCATTCCATCCTGAGACTCTATCTGGAGCTTCATTCAGACCTCTCTCAGAGGCTCTGGACAGCTCTGTCCAGAGGCTCTATCTTGAGACTCAGTCTGGAGTTTACTCACATGGTTTATCCAGAAGCTCCATACAAATGCCTTTTCATACTTACAAGTCCATCTTACATGTGCTATCTAGAGCTTTGCTTGATGGGTGTAAGTTAATGCTTGTATTTTATATTTTCCTTTTAAAGAGTCAAACAGAGTCGACTCTACCAAACAGACTTTTTGACATCAGTGGCCAGGGAGTTGGGTGGGCCCTGGAAGCACAAAAATATAGTCCCTCTTCTGGGTCTTGGAATGCTCAGAAAGGCCCTCCCATCAGGAAATGAGTAATCACCCTGATTTGGATATTGCTGTCTCTTAAAGCAGTGCTATGAAGGATGTCAGGCCTCAGTGTGGGGGTGGGGTTCCCGTCAGCCTAGGTTCACTCTATGGCTTTTGGCAACTTAACTCAGAAGTTTTGCATTGCAGTTTACTTCTCTGTAACACGGATATAATAATTATAATAACTTCTCATAAGGTTGCCACACAAATACAATGTGCTAAACCCCTTCATGCACTTTTACGTACTTAACAGTTTAGTCCATGAGAGCCCACAAGTAGCAGGTATTTATTAAGTATGCACTAGATATGATGTGTGTGCATTTTCTAAAGAGCACTCAAGCCGTCTTCATCCTTTCCAGTGACTGTCTTTTGGTTTGCCTTTTTTTTTTTTTTTTCCTCTTTATTAGATATTTTCTTCATTTACATTTCCCATGTTATCCAGAAATTTTCCCTTACCCTCCCGCGTCCCCGCCCTGCCCCCCTACCCACCCCCTCCCACGTAATGGCCCTGGCATTCCCCTGTTCTGGGGCATATAGAGTCTGTATGACCAAAGGGCCTCTCCTCCCAATGATGGCCNTCTACCCCCAGTTCTTCAGCTCAGTCACCAAAGCAAAGCTTTCTCCACATCAAGCTACTGAGTTTCCATACCACACTCTCAAATTGTGGGAGAGGCCTGGGCTGGGCCCAAGTTCTAAACCAAGTTTAGCTGGTAATTTCACTATAAAATTGCTGAAAGTGTTGAACCTCCTGGGGACAAACTTAGTAGCTCTCCACCCTTGTTCTCCTTCCCCTAGGATAGTAGAATTCAGTCAGCTGGGAAGGTAGGCTGGAAGGCTTGGTGCTATGTGTTGGGGATTTTAAAAAGTATTTCACACTTGTTACTTGGAAATCCATGATTAATGTTTTTAAATGGGTGTGGTGTGCACAAGATAAGTCAGGCTTTGGTTTTACTTGCAGGCTGGAGGTACAGTGGGCACAGCAACCTTTTCCATAGCTAATGGACTGTAACAATCATGTTGAGGTGGTCAAGCTCCATCCAGAGTCTTTCCATCTTGAGAATATATCCGGAGCTCCACTGAGAGCTCATTCAGATGCTCCAACCAGAGGGTCTATCCAGTATTCCATCTAGAGCTTCATCTAGAGTTTTATCACAAAGCTCATTCCATCCTGAGACTATCTGGAGCTTCATTCAGACCTCTCTCAGAGGCTCTGGACAGCTCTGTCCAGAGGCTCTATCTTGAGACTCAGTCTGGAGTTTACTCACATGGTTTATCCAGAAGCTCCATACAAATACCTTTTCATACTTACAAGTCCATCTTACATGTGCTATCTAGAGCTTTGCTTGATGGGTGTAAGTTAATGCTTGTATTTTATATTTTCCTTTTAAAGAGTCAGAGTCGACTCTACCAAACAGACTTTTTGACACCAGTGACCAGGGAGTTGGGTGGGCCCTGGAAGCAGAAAAATATAGTCCCTCTTCTGGGTCTTGGAATGCTCAGAAAGGCCCTCCCATCAGGAAATGAGTAATCACCCTGATTTGGATATTGCTGTCTCTTAAAGCAGTGCTATGAAGGATGTCAGGCCTCAGTGTGGGGGTGGGGTTCCCGTCAGCCTAGGTTCACTCTATGGCTTTTGGCAACTTAACTCAGAAGTTTTGCATTGCAGTTTACTTCTCTGTAACACGGATATAATAATTATAATAACTCCTCATAAGGTTGCCACACAAATACAATGTGCTAAACCCCTTCATGCACTTTTACGTACTTAACAGTTTAGTCCATGAGAGCCCACAAGTAGCAGGTATTTATTAAGTATTCACTAGATATGATGTGTGTGCATTTTCTAAAGAGCACTCAAGCCGTCTTCATCCTTTCCAGTGACTGTCTTTTGGTTTGCCTTTTTAGGCATTGTTTTTTCTTCCTGTTTTGAGGCAGAGTCTAGCTCTGCAGTTCCACATGGCCTTCGGCTCCTGAGTCCTCTGCCTGTGTCCCCTGAAGTGACACTCCAGCAACACAATGAACTTTTCTCCTTTCAGCCTCAGGAACTGTCACTGCATCACGGAAGGCTCCCCAGCTTGTATGGTTTCTGCTTTGCATATCTGTCAATGGATATTTCTGCTTTGCATATCTTTCAATGGATAAAAGATGCTGCTTGCTGTTTCTCTATTCTGTCCCCACCCCACCCCTTCCTTCAGACCAGCAGTTCTAAGCAGGATGAACTGCATCCCAGAACATCTTCCATCAGGGTAGAGCTGGCATTTATTACAAACATCTGTATCTTTTTTGGGTTTGTTTTGTTGTTCATTTATCAAGTTCTCCAAACTTATACTTTTTATTTGAGTCAGGGGATGGAGAGATCTTATTCCTGTGAAAACTACACTAGACCATTGGGATCCCCAATGGTCTCCCCTCTGGAGATTCTTTTCATTATTTTCATTCCATAGTCTATTTGTTCAAATACTTTTTAAGGACATATGAGCAAAACAAGCCCTAATACTCGCATTTGCCTGATCTTCCATTCTGGGACTTTCTGATCTGTCTTTTTTCATAAATGAAGAGAAAGTACAAAAAGTATTCTAGGTCTTCAGTCTGAAAACGCATAAGCTGGTTAAGTCATAACTCTTTCCAGGTTGCCATACCTCTCCCATAATTATTGATTAAGATTGTTGCAGATTGACACTCCCATCTCCCTTGGTAATGTTTTAGATCCAGCTAGAAAAAGATCTTTCTATATGCATACTTGAAGATGTAAACTCTAGACCCTCCTGAGTACCCTTTTCTTACTCTTCTCTACCTTTATACAGATTCTCTGTTTATAGCTAGCAAGACTTGGCCAGACATGTAGGAAGAAGCATAACATTGTTAGGGATGGGCTTCTCCCAGTGAATCCCAGCTACAGTTGTCAGGCCCAGCAGCTTCTCTGCTCTTGGGTTCAACAAAAATGGCCTCTACTAACCTTCTTTTACACTGAAATTCCTCTGCCTTCATCCTGTACCATCAGCTGATTTGGAGTCATTCTGTTACTTACAACCAGTAACTTCTTTAATACCATACTCTTTTATGCAGGCTTCATAGGTCTCCATAGCCCGGCATTGTTTGAAAAACATGCACTTTCTGTTAGCAAAATTACAATGACCAATTTATCAGTTATTTCTGACAGGAAAAAAAAAACCCAAAAAACCCAAAATATAATAAAACAAATAAATAAAAAATGAAGAATTCATGCTCTCCTGAGCTAACGTCTCTATTTTTATGTTGTTTCTCATCCATGGATGAAGTGAAGAGCACATTCCAGTACCTGTTTGGATAGGAGGGGAGAAAAGAAGGAGGGAGAGTATGCCAGTTCCTGCTCACTGTTGTAGACCACTCTTAGCTGGGTACCCTGTGCATAGCCTGTCCCAGCATGATGCCAGGAAGCCAAGCCCTGGTATGACATCTGAACCTTCTCCTGAGGTCTACCCTAGCAGGCTGGGTACATGGCACTCTGCCCTCTGACACCTCCTGTGGGTTTGCAAGTGCTCAGCACCATTCCAAGAATCTGTTTTCCCTTTTTCTCAAAGTCAGTTAGGCCTCAGAAAGGTCAAAATAACACCATCAATCAACTGGGCTCTCTCTTTCATAAAAGCTCAAGAAGTTGGGATTAGCACTGTGCTTTTGTCCAGTACAGAACCACCCACAGTCTTCATTTGGCCCCCTGGTAACTCAGGAAGCCATGACTCAGCTGGGGAAGCCAAGAGACTGGTTAGGTCTTTCAAGGGTAATTCAGCTTCATGTAGGAACTCTGATTTTTTTTTTTTCTTCTCCTTCAGATCATGGACATTGTAACTGAGTGTCTTGGGCTGGTGTGATAGTTTATATATGCTCTGCCCAGGGAGTGGCACTATTAGAAGGTGTGGTCCTTTTGGAGTTAATTTGTCACTGTAGGTGTGGACTTTCATCCTAGTTGCCTGAAAGTCAGTATTCTGCTGGCAGCCTTCAGATGAAGATGTAGAACTCTCAGCTTCCCCTGCACTGTGCCTGCCTGGATGCTGCCAAAGCTCCCACCTAGATGATAATGGACTGACCTCTGAACCTATAAACCTTTATAAGAGTTGTTGCCTTGGTCATAGTGTGTGTTCACAGCAGTAAAACCCTAACTAAGACAGCTGGTGACAGGACTGGAGGTATCCCAGGGTTTCTTCACTATCACCTCTTAGACTGTATTCTTAAGACAGCTTTGCGCATTGTTCCTGAACTCAGCTGTCTAATGCCTCTTCCTGCCTCTTGTGATTCATTTCCAGTCTTGCTTTTACAATACATGAGGAAAACCAGGGACATCAGAGCACTAGCAGATCAAACTAAGATTGATGAAGTTCATCAATGGAATAGAAGTTGTGTTGGGCCAGTTCAAAGCCCTGGATCTGGCCCTGAGTGGTATTTGAGCTGGTCAGCCTCTGGTTCTCTTGCCCTCTCACCTTCAGATGCAGCTCACCAGCAACTCCTGCAATCAGGGCCAGCTCTACCATGCCAGGCAATCCTGCAATCAGGGCCAGTTCTACCATGCCAGGCAATCCTGCAATCAGGGCCAGTTCTACCATGCCAGGCAATCCTGCAATCAGGGCCAGTTCTACCATGCTAGGTAATCCTGCAATCAGGGCCAGTTCTACCATGCCAGGCAATCCTGCAATCAGGGCCAGCTCTACCATGCCAGGCAAAGTGCAGGGTTTGCTCTCCCAAATGTTGCAGCCAGCGAGGGACATGGCCAGTTCTCCCACTCTCATGACCCTGGGACCAGCTCTTCTGCCTGCCTTAGATGGGGAAGGTTAAGGGAGGGCTGGAGGTTATCTCTCCCTCATCCACACCACCACCCAGCAGACAAGAACTCGGGCAGGCTCAACTGAAACTCACACATTCAGGATTAGCTCTACTGTGCTGCCCAGGAGAATTGCAGGGCCCAATCTCCAGAATGCTACAATAGGTGAGGGTCAGGAACAGCTCCTATTCTTGTGACACACCTTGGGGTCAACTTTCCCACCCACCCCTAATGGTGTAGGCAAAAGTGAGCCTGCCAATGCTACCACAAAGCAGACAAGAGGCAGGGCTAGCTCTCCCACACTTACGCCCTCAGGGCATGGTCATTTTCAGTGCCCACAACTAGGGCCTGCTCTGCTGTGCTGGAGTGCTTGAAGGAGCCAGTGCTTTTGATAGAAAATTACAGGATCTTCATGACACAGGGCGACAATAGGCTATCCAAGAGGAGTCCCAGGGAAGTTCCACTATTGATGGAGTAGCAGAATCCAGATGACTCACACCATGAACAAAGCAAAGAAGTGTGGACAGAAGTGTGGGCAAAATCATATTCATGGACACAGTGTGACATACTACAGCTTCCACAGTGAGATTTTTCTCCCTCTGTTAGTGCTGATGTTGCAAGTGTGGAGGGCACATACAAGGGGAGGGGAGATGAGAGGGACTGGGGTGTATGACGTGAAATTCAAAACAGAACCAAAAAAAAATTATGAAAGATTGAAGATGTGAGACAGACTGGAACAGAACCTGTTACAGAGTTGTAGATGTGAACTGTGCTCGAGTCTTGTGGTGAAGACAAGCAGATAACTGTAGCAGGGCCACCATATACAACTGTACAGGCAGCTACATACTTTCAGTTGAAGGTTTTCAAATAGACTGATAATTAGTGGTCCTGCCAGATTAACCCTCACCTCTAGTTTTTCCTTGCCTATTTTAACCAAAATTTCCCTAATGTTGCTGCAAAAAAAATAAAGCTTTAGAGATTAACTTTGTATTGTAAGAATATATAAAAATTAAGTTTGTAGGAGGAGACAAAAAGGAGAATTTAGACAAAGTTGTACAGCTAGAGCAGTCTTTATTTAATGTCAGAAGGTGGCATCCTAAGTCCTGACCATGCCAGGGTCTGATGTCTTCTTTGGCAACCACTGGGTGACTGGGGCTGGGGCTGGGTCAGCTGCTTCTCTTCAGCAATCCCCAACTCTGAGCTCAGGTTTAAGGCCTTGGGTTTAGGATTAGGAATTCCTTTAACATACAAAACGACTTTCTACTTTTATGTAAAGCAGCAAGAAAGTAAAGCTTAGGCAGTCAGATAATGCTGAAAGAGCCACAGTTGTATTGGAATGCACACCCACCAGCTTTCACTAACCACTTAGTATCTCTCCCCAGCCATGTTTTGGGTGACACCACAGAGGTAACCTGAAGTCAGACAGGATGGTTTATTTACATCAGAGACACTGCCAGATACTCAAAGGCAGGGCCTCTCTACTCTCTGCAGTTCTGTCTGTGTCATTGAACCACATCCTCAGACCAAGGTCCGATGTTTCATGTCAAGAATGGGGAGGGGGGTTTGGGGAGGAGAGGGGCATCTTGAGTGACCTGTTCTTCTTCATCATTAGTTCTTCATAATTGCACGAATTCCCAGAACGAAGAGGAAAAGTTCCGGAGCAACGTATTTTGTCAAGCTTTTCTTTCTCGCTTTTAGTTAGATTAGAAAGTGCTATTTAAAGTGGTTAGTATGATTCAGACAATGGACACATGGACAATTCCCTAAGGTCCTATAAATTACCATTTGATTTGTGAAGTGGACGATCTGCCAGGCACTGTGCTGCGCTAGGTGGGACTCATGCTTACTTGCTCATTTGGCTCTCACAGCTGTGTGGTGGGGCCAGGCGAGCCCGGGTCACAGATGAGGGAGGGGAGGCCCTGAGGAGTTGGTGCCTTCCCAAATGTCCCAGAGCTGGAAAACATCCAGCTTTGGTGCCTTTGTTGTCTGGATAACATATGTGGATACCAGATATTATAAATCATACCTTGAGCCCATGCAAATATCAAATTACATATGGTGTCAAATCAATAGAAATCTCTAGGTAGAGGCTAAAAAGAAAAATTTAATTCTTGATATCAAAGGCAGAATGAAATCTGGTCTATAGGGAAAATTGCATATTTCCTCTTAAAAGAACATTCTAGCCTTGGGATTTCATATCTGTAGGTCTCTATTGGAAGCCAATAATAGTTGCTTCAAAGAAGGATCAAAACCAGAGCGGGCTGAGTAGAGAGTATCATGCAAGCTCTGTAGACTAAAATTCCCAGGCAAGAGTAGCCTTGGCCTTGGAGACTTTATTGAGAGAGAAAAGAGTAGCCTTCATAAAACAGTTATTTCCAGGCTCTCAAAATATGGGATTTTTTAAAAAACACTACAATTAATGAAAATGTGTTTGGAGTCGACTGTCAAACTTACTGAAGATGGAAAAAAAAATGTATGTCTTCAACAATAACAGCATCTGAATCAAATAGTGTGTGTCTGGCAGATATGCTTTCCCAATGACCAGGCTAATTTAAGTGCATCCCTGCTTAGAAGTACAAAGTAACGCCTATCAGAAGCAAAGAGGAAGAGGAAGAAGAGGAGGAGGAGTAAGGGAGCCAGTTACAGGACTGCAACAGTCACACAACAGTTATAGGATTGCAAATTTGCAAATATCTAGGACTCAAAGCCCAGAGCAATGTTACTGAGCTTCTGCTTTTACCATCTCTGAGGAATTGGGGAGTACACCAGACCATTCAGAATTTAATGGAGTGAAAGTCAATTTCCAAGGTCTGCAAATGTTAGACTCCTCTAAGGAGTTTACCCAGAAACTCATATGACCCATGGTCTTGGGAACATTAGATGACACATTCATAAATAACATAGCCATCTTTCTGGTTTGTTCCTATTTCATTCAAAAATTTAACCTTTGTGGGTCATACAATCTTAAGACGTAAGCAACATGCAGGAGAATAGAGAATCAAGAAGGATTAGGAAACTTCTCAGCCTGTTTAGTTTTTAGCTGGTCTGGGAAGTGTCCGATTCAATGCTAAAGCCAGGCCATAGGACCTACATGGGGCAAATAACTAGATTTTGATAACTTATATCTATCAAATCGAATGATGTATAGCTGTCCTTCATATCCACAGAATCTACATCCACAGAATCAACTACCTTTGGATAAAGAGATGTCAGAAAAAGAATTGAAATAAATATGCATAGTTATTTTTCTTGTCATTCTTCTCTAAACCCTACAGTCCAGTAGCATTTATATCTCACTGGGCATTGTAAACCACCAAAAGAAGATAGGACATGTACAGGTAGATATTCAGCAGTGCTGTGTAGATATTACAACATTTAATACAAGGAACTTGAGTGTTTGCAGATGTAAGTATCTGCTCAGCCCCAAGAAACAACTCCCTGTACAGAGGAGTAACTGTATGTAAGAGATTGATCAAAATTATAGACATGTGTTACCAATGACATTTTGAGGATACTAGCTGAATAATAAGGTTGATTATACAAAGCAGATGAAGTTAAGTTCATTTATAAGATTTCTCTTGTTGCTCACTAAAGTGTTTTGTATATTTACTTAAAATTCAAAAGGTCATGATTCAAAATGATTTACTTTTATTTAAACCAGGATATTAAACAGTACTCTGCTATTTAGCCCAGGTTTCCAGGTTATTATTCCTAGTTATTTGCTAAAGCAAATGAAATCTATTGAAAACCAAGATTAGTGGGAAAATCTATGCTTCAATGGACAACAATATATGTAAGCAAAGTTATTCTTCTAAATGTAGGGCCATGTGTAAGAAAACCAAATTTTACAATTCACATGATCCTATATGGAAAACATAATATCTTTCATTGATTTTATAACGTTTTTCACATTTCCAAAGATTGAGAATGCAGATTTCCCTTTCTCTGTGACTTAAACATTTCTATATAAGTTTAGAATGGAAAGTTCATGTTTTAGGAGACACACCTTTGTTGCTTATTTGTCCTGGTACATATTCTGGAAAGTTCTATAAAAGTTGGTCACACAAGATAATTCTGGCTTAAGTAAAGGAAAAGGAAAGGAAAAGAAGACCTGTACCCAAATGACACAGAAATGATGATTGTAAAGTGTTGATTTTCTACCAAATTGCTCCTGGGATATAGGCATAGGTCTGGTACTTCTCTTTTTCTTTCTCTATTCCATTTTCTCTTTTTCATTTTCTTTATTTGTATTTCTCCTCTCTCTCCCTCCCTCTCTCATCCTCTTATTTCTCTTCCTCATCCATCTCCTCTCTCCTATGCATCTTTGTAGACTGTTCCTACTCTGTCTGGTAAATGTGAGTATGTTATTATGTGTGGGTTCTCATGTAGAGGTCAGTTTCTGATGTCTTCCTATATTTCTTCTACCTTTATCTTTCCTTTTTTGAGACAGGATCTATTAATTATCTTGAAACTCAATGATCCAGCCAGTTTTACTTCGCAGCAAGCCTCCCACGGATTCTTCTGCTGTACCTCATGTTTACAATGCAAGTATTTGATCCACGGAGCCATCACACCAGGACCCAATAGTTCTGTTCTATGCTTGCTCTATATTCAACATTTTCCTGTCTTTATTTTCTTTTTAAAAGACTCTATTTTTAATTTTGTGTACACATGTCTCTGGGTGGAGGTATGTGTATGTGTATGTGTATGTGTATGTGTATGTGTATGTGTATGTGTATGTGTGTGTGTATGTGAGTGCAGGTGCCATAGCCAACTAGAAGTGTCACATCTCCTAAAGTTACAATAAGCCATCATATGTAAATGAGTGCTGCGACCCAAATTCAAGTCATCTGTAAGAGCTAGTTCATGCTCTTAGCTACTGGGCAATCTCTGCAGCCCATTATCTGCCTTCATGAAGATAAGAGGGAGATAGAATTACTGGGGACAGATCCTGACAGTTCTACACTCTTGTCTGCAACTGTGTAAGCTAGAGAGGCCACTGAAACACTGGAGTAAGTGTGCTGTTCCTTAGCAAAGAAGCCTGGAGTGGGCAGCCTAGGAAAAAACCCTTGAATTTGCCTTGCCTAAGAGGTCCTCAGTCCATTCCATATAATTTCACATGGGCTGCATTAACTCTTGGGGGTCTACATTAACTGATAGTAGTGGGTCTGTGTCCCACCCAGCCTGCCCCTCTAGAATATTGCCTCCACATGTGTGTCCCAATTTTGGCAGGAGATACTGATTATGGGGCTGTGAGCAATCTCACCAGATGTCAGAGCTTCCCCTCAGGGCTTCGAGGTTGGCAGTGGGCCCACGCTGGGGCCTGTATGTTTGGCAAGACTTGCCCATGAGTTTGAAGAGTATCAAGAACAGATTTCCCAGAACTTTTTTTTTTCCCCCTTTAAAATAATAGCAGTCTTGTCAATGGAAAAAAGACTGTAATCAGAGTGTAGACTTGCAGAAACCTGGTCAGGAAGGACCTCTGATGCTCGAGGGTACCAAGGAATGGATATCCACACTGATAAACATTTTGAAGAGTGCTGTGGATAGCCCTGGGGCTAATTATATTTGATGTCAATTCCATTCTCCTGGGAGGGGTTGTGAACAAGGAATGAGCCAACACTCAGGCGATTTCTTTTTTTTTTTTTTTTTTTCCAGGCGATTTCTTGTAAACCTTCTTCCCACCTTAATTTGTAAAATAAAGGAGAGCCGATGATTGGGCAGAAAGAGGGAAGGTGGATCAGAAAGAAAAAAAAAGGAGGTTTGGGAGAGAGAGAAGGAGGAGGAGAAGGAGGAGGAGGAGGAGGAGAAGGAGGGGGAAGGAGAGGAAGAGGAGGAAGAGGAAGAAAAGGAAGGAGAGGGAGAGGGAGAGGGGAAGGGGGAAAGGGAGAGGGAGAGAAAGAGGAAGAGAGGGGGAGAGAGGGAGAGCAGAGCAGAAGCACATGTCCTGGAGAAACCACAAGTTCTAAGGGGTCTCATAAGATGTGGAAGATGGTAGTGTAGTGGTAGATCTGCCCAATCTAGGCACACAACATGTATTCATATTCACTGAGTTGTGTTTTCATTGCCGGGGCATATTTGGGTTGGAGATTTACCACAACAGAAGAGATGCCTTCATTTAGTCAGTGCCATGGAGGATACTGTAGCTATGGCAATGCTGCAGACCCATGCCTGGGAACTCTTCAACTCTTCTACTCATTCACACCAGGGTTCCAACACAGGTTGAGCCCTGAAGCTGAGGTGCCTCACTTTAGTTCTGATTGATCATTCTTTAGTCTGACTATCAGTGTCTACCTGGCCATCCAAGCCAATCCTGATGATGGGAAGATGTTGTTGACCCCTTATCTTTGGCTTCTGTATGGATTAGCATTCCCCAGGGCACTGAAATGGGAAAGAGGATAACATTTGAAATATAAATAAAGAAAATATCCAATAAAAATTGATTGAACAATGGCTTTTCATACTGCTGTTATTTCTTCAAAGGAACCAGAAAACAGAGCTAATAGTCATTAATTTTTTTAATATCATTTATTCATGATCTGTACATTAACGTCTTTCATTCATGATCTGTATAATGTATTAATGTAAAGCAATTAAGTGAACAACACACTTACCATTTGCTTCTATAAAAGATCTGTATATTTTTTCTGATCCAGTTTTATAAAATTTAAAATAAAATAAAAGTGGAATTTGTGAAGATTTCTAAGAGATCAACTGGGCTCTGGAAAATAAAATGGACACTTCATGGATTCATTTTTACTTGCATGATCATAAAACTGAAGTCTAGATAAAGCTTGCCTTTGTGGGGTACTGCAAATTGTAGCTTTATCAAAAGGAATATTGCTAATGTTCTTTAACTTAAGGCTGAGATGCAGAACATATCACCATTCATTAGACCTTTAAGTTTATGTCTTAGGAAACAAAAATTAACTTTGATTATTTAAAGTAAAAAGAACTTCCTTTCGCTGGGATTGGTTACTCACACCTGTAACTGCCAAACACTGGAGACTGAGGTAGTATGTAGACAAATGTACCACAATGTATGTATCTACCCGTTTACTGAGTGACACAGGTTAGTCATAAATTTTGGATTCTGTGACTAAGGTAGCAATGAATGTGAAAGTGATGACATGTTTGACATTTGGGTTTCATGTCATTTAGATACAGAATGACTTGATTACATAACCGTTCAGTTTTTAATTTTGGAAGGAACCTCTGTACTTTTGTTTATAGAGAATACTAATTTACAGGCTCACCAACAGTGTTTTGGTGTTCTTTTGTTTCTCCACACCATGGCTGATATTTGTTCTCATTTTCTGTTTGACATCCATCACTATCCTGAGCCTAAGATGGTACCCTGTGATGAGTTTGAGCTGCATTTTGCTTGTGAGGCAGAATGCTGAGCACCTTTGTCATACCTACTGTCAATTCACAGGTCTTGCTTTGAGAAGTATCAACTCATGGTTTCTAACATTTGCCTACTGAGATTTTGAAGTCTACATATACTTGGACATAAACCCCTTACCAGTCAGATGCTGTACTGTTTTATCTTGAACAATTTGGGCTGCACATCACCATGTGGCTTGCACTTATATAAAGGATGGCTAAAAGCTTCATCGCTCAGTGTTCCTACATAAAGGCTATCACAATCTGATTACCCTTATTCTCTGTATACTGAACCCTGACATTTATGTCCCTGTGATTTCTAACACTGTCTTGAAAGAACAATTGTAGATATTTATTTGCGTGTAAATAATGATAGAAAGGAGTCTGTCAGACATTGTGCCCTTTATCTAGAGAAAGCCTGTAAAAATTGTTCTGCATAACAAGGAATCAATCTATGCTCACCAGGCATTTACTTCTTTAATCCATATTGAAGTGTGTATAAACAAAGTATCATTACTGATTTTATTTACAGTACACAGTATAAGCTGTAAGAGTTAAAACAATGGCAGACATTACATGGCTCATTCACTCTGAGGGTCTCTCTTAACCCTGTAAAAAATGACAACTGTATTCAGATATTCAGATCCCATTTAAAAACTGTAGAAGAAGCTATACCCTTGAAAGGAGAATGAGCACATAAAAGTCTAATTAGTAATCATTTCTATAATAACAATATTTGACACAGACAAAGGGTATTTTCTTGAATTCTTACAAGATATTATGAATTAGATATTAAACACGACTTAAAGGTTTATAAATTCCACACCATTCATGTGTCTGGCACTCAGGAAGGACAGAAGAAAATGTCATTCATCTCAGGAACCCGAGTTACAGATAGCTGTGAGCTGCCATGCAGGTTCAGGAAATTGAACCTCGGTCCTCAGCAAGAGCAACAAAACAGGTGCTCTTAACCACTAAGCCATTTCTCCAGCCTTTTATTGAAAGAAGAACAGGACGAGGAAGAGGAGGAGGAAGGTAAGGAGGAGGAGGAAGGTAAAGAGGAGGAGGAAGAGGAAGAGGAAGAGAAGAAGAAGAAGAAGAAGAAGAAGAAGAAGAAGAAGAAGAAGAAGAAGAAAGCGAGGAGGATGAGGAGGAGAAAGTGAAGGAGAAGGAGAAGGAAGGAGAAGAAGAAGGAGAAGGAGAAGAAGAAGGAGAAGGAGAAGGAGAAGGAGAAGGAGAAGGAGAAGGAGAAGGAGAAGAAGAAGCAACCCAGTGCCAAACAGTTTTTGCACAGAATTTTACCAGACTTTTAAAGAAGAACCAATGCCAACACTTCTCAAATTATTACAAAAAATACTAACAAGGGATTCTCCAATTCATTTTGTGAGACCACAGTTACCCTGTTACCCAAAACACATAAAGACCCAACAAAGAAAGAGAACTGTAGAACAATTTTTCTTATGAACAGAGATGCAAAAATATTCGATTACATACTTGCAAAACATATCCAAGACTATACCATATGATCATTCACCATGGTCAATTAGGCTTTATCTCAGAGATGTAGAGATGATTCAAAATATGAAAATCTATAAATATAATCCACCATATAAACACGATGAAAGAAAAAGACCACATGATCATACCATCAGACCTTGGAAAGGCCTTTGACAAAATTCAACACCATGATATGATAAAAGTGACATGCTTCAACATAATAAATGCAGTTTACAGCAAGCCAATAGTCAATATAAATTTATTTGGACAGAATCTCAAACCAATTCCACTAAAATTGGGAACAAGATGAGGTTGTACAATCTCTCCATACTTATAACAGTACTTGAAGTACTTGAGTATCTGTCCATATCAATATAGTATTTGAAATTTTAGCTACAACAGTAAGGAAGCTGAAGGAGATGATAGAGAAACAGTATAGAAAGTAAGAGGTCTAAGTATATTTATTCTAGGATGCTATGATAGTATATATAAATGACCTTAAATTTTTCATGAGGGAACTCCTACAGCTGATAAATACCTTCAGCATTGTAGCTGGATACAAAATTAACTCACAAAAATCACTAGCCCTCCTATATACAAATGAGCCAAGAGAGAAACCAGAAAAACAGTACCTTTCACAATAGCCTCCAATAATATAAAATATATTGGAGTGACATTAACCAAGCAAGTTTATGATAAACACTTCAAGTATTTGAAGAAAAAAATTGAAGAAGATATCAGAAGATGGAAAGATCTCCCATGCTCGTGGATCAGTGGAATTAACATAGGAAAAATGTCCGTCCTACCAAAGGCAATCTATAGATTTGACTTCAATCCTCATAACAATGCTAGTGTATTTTTTCACATATTTTAAAATAAATAATTCTCAAATTCATTTGAAAAAAAGAAAACAAAATAGGATAGCTCTCACCATTCCTAATTTTAAGTTGTACTACAAAACTATAGTAATAAAAACCTCATGGTATTGGCATAAAAACATACATGTTGATCGATGGAATGGAATTGAAGAACCCAACAGAAATCCATACACATGTAGACACTTGGTGGGTATTTTTAATTTATTTTTAAAAAAAGAATCCAGAAATACACACTTGGAAAAAAAAGACAGCATTTTCAACAAATTGTGCTAGTCAAACTGGAAGCATGCATGCATGCATGTAGAAGATTCCAAACAGATCCATACTTATCACCCTGCAGCAAACTGAACACCAAATGAATCAAAGACCTCAATATAAATCCAGATACACTGAACCTAATAGAACAACTATTGTGGAATGACCTTGGGCTCATTGGCTCAAGAAAAGACTTTCTGAATAAAACACCATTAGGAAAGGTACTACAACCAACAACTAGTAAATGGAACCTCATGCAACTGAAAATGTTCTATAAGGCAAAGGACACTGTTAAATAGGAAAAGATTTTTACCATCTATACCTCCAATAGAAATCTAATTTCCAAAATATATAAAGAACTCAAGAAACTAGGTGTTAAAAAAACATATAACTCCATCAAAAATGGGGTTAGATCTAAAAAATTCTCAATAGAAGAAACTCAAATGGCTGAGAAACACCTAAGAAATCTTCAGCATCTTTAGACATCAGGAACATACAAACCAAAACTACTTTGAGATTTCCTCTTACATCTGTCAGAATGGCAAAGATCAATAACACAAGTCATAGCTCATATTAGCTAGGATGTAGACTAAGGGGAACAATCCTCCATTGCTGGTGGAAATGCAAACTTATACAGCCACTATGAAAGTCTGTCGCGCCCACACATCTCTGACCAACAGAGATGGTGGGAAGAAACGACACGGGGACGCCAAGGCAGGTTTGGAGCAGCTTGCCTTCACAGCTTCTACTTTATCCTGATTCTCTCTCTCTCTCAGGTATCACACAGCTGTGGCCGTTCACTCACTCACTCTGGTCTCTCTTACACTGGACTCTGGTCTCTGCTATGCTGGTCTCTCTAACGCTGGTCAGTGGTCTGCTACATGGGTCTCTGGTCTCTCTAACACTGGTCTGGTCTCCTCATCTGGTCTCTCCTCATCTGGGGCTGCCCTCAATTTATACTTCCATTCACTCACCCCACCTTACACCACCCAATCATAAACACACATGTCCAAGGCAGCATGCAGGATTGGCTGATAGAATGGTATCGCAAGATGTTGAGCTAATCTCTCCAATGAGTTACACATGTTGCTTTTACTGCACATGACTGAGACTGAGATAAACAAGCGGGGTCACGGGGCTTAGCATAGAGCCAGGCGCCATCTTTGGCCCATGCGGCCGCACCCACTCCCCACAAAAATCAATATGGCAGACCCTGAAAAAAGTTTGGAACTGATCTATCTTAAGACCCAGTTATACCATTCAAAGGCTGTTTCATCATACCACAGAGATATTTACTCAGTCATGTTTATTGATATTCTCTTCATAATAGCCAGAAGATGGAAACAACATAGATATCCCTCATCAGAAAAATGAATTAAAAAATTGTAAATTTTCACAATGCTATTGTGTTAGTCAGCTGTTAGAAATGATTTTATGACAATTTCAGGTGAATGAATGGAATTAGGAAAAAAAATTATACTCAGTGAGTTAACTCTGACCCAAAAAGATAAATATGGTATATATTCACTTAGAAGTGGGTATTAGCCATTGAATAAATGATAACCTACAATAATCCATAGATCCAGAGAGGTGAAATATAGAGGAATTGACTAAGGAACACAGAGAGAGAGAGAGAGAGACAGACAGAGAGACAGAGAGAGACAGAGACAGAGACAGAGTCAGAGAGACAGAGACAAAGAGAGAGATAGAAAGACACACAGAGAAACAGACAGACAGACACACAGAGAAACAGACAGACAGACACACAGGGAGAGAGACAGAGACAGAGAGAAAGACCTTGGAACACACAGCTCTAAGTAAGATGTCTCCATCAAATCCCTTCCATCAGCACCCAGGGAACCCCACAAAAGAAGAGGCAGAAAGAGTTTGGAAGCCAGAGGGAATGGAAGGCACCAGAAGATCAAGGCCTTCCAAATCAACTGAGCAGAGCTCATAAGAGCTCACAGAGACTGAAGCAGCACACACAGGGCCTGCAGAAGTCTATCCTGGGTCTTCCACATATATTGCCTTCTGTTTAGTATTTTTATGAAATACCTGAGTGTGTGAACTAGTGGGCCTCTGATAATTGTGCCTTTCCTTGGGACTCTTTTCATCCTGCTGGGTTGTCTTGTCCAGCCTCAATGTGATGGGTTTTGGTTTGTATTATTATATTTTATTTTGCTATAGTTTTTTGTTCAAAATATTTTTTAGCTTATATAGCTTCTCTCTTCCCTTTTCTTCCCTCCAAACCCTCTCATATGTATGTTCTTGCTCTCCTTCACATTCATGGCCTCTTCTTTCATTAATTTTCATTAACTATTGTCACATAGGTGTGTGTGTGTGTGTGTGTGTGTGTGTGTGTGTGTGTGTATGTGTGTGTGTGTGTGTGTGTGTGTGTGTGTGTAAAGAGAGAATGAGGGAGAGAGAGAGAGAGAGAGAGAGAGAGAGAGAGAGTGCGTGTGTGTGTGTGTTAGTTTTGTTTGCTATTTCTAGATTTTTTTTCTGAGACAAAGCCTCACGATGTAGGTATCTCTAGATACTCTGGAACTACCTTTACAAAAGAGGCTGGTCTTAAACTCACACAGAGCTGTTACTTTTTTCATCTTGAGTAATGGAATTAAAGTTATGGGCTACCATTCTTAGCTCTGAGGTGTTTTTATATAAGCAGGATAGGTTTGATATTAAAACTTAAAACATGTCACCAGGTAAGAAAAGATGAAGGTGTAAGAAAGTTCAGGATTTTATGCAGACCTGGGGGGGTGAGATCCAGAATGGAGACCACTGTAGCATTTGCTTTGCTCAAAGCAGTTATTGTATTTGTTTTTTTTTTTTTAAGCAGTTAATTTTTTTTTTTTAGAATTAAAATAGTCACATGGCAATCTGGTCATGGGCAAACATTTCCTATTCACATGACAAAAGCTAAAAATTCTGAAAAAAAAAAAAAAACTACCAAACCTGAGTATGCCAAACTTAAGTATTAATGTTGAATGAAAACTCACTACAAAGATAAAAAGGCCTGAAATATCAAGGCAAAGGACTTTTTAACTATGTCAGGGATGATTAAAACCCCAACATTTATGAAAAAGTAGAACAAAGGACTCAAAGTTGTATTTTGTATTAAAATATACAAATGGTCAACAAGTACATGAAAAGGAAATATGTTCAGTAAAATTGAAGGCAAGTAAATAATACACACACACACACACACACACACACACACACAGAGGCACAATTTAATGGAATTAAGAAGTTAAAGTACTAGCCTTGCTGCCCACGGTGTTTGGGTATCTATTCTACCATCTATGAGCTACATGGTCTTGTCCTTGACCTCAGAGTTCACTCATCTATGTAAGGTTAGTTATAAAAATGGAATGAGTTTACTTCTGTGTACCACCTATAATTATATAGTGCACACGTGTATAACATGACAGTCGGCATGTTTTGCTACTTATCCAAAGGTTCAGAACTTACTAATATCTACTGTTGGTGTAAATCAACATCCTTATTATACATGTTGGTGGGGGTTGAGTATAGTTGCTTTCTCATGTCAGTAAAGAAAACACATCATCGTACCTGATGCCATGGTTCTGGTAGTCTAACGGAGAGAGTTACTACTGCAATATGTAACTGAATGTCAAAGAGATGGGGCATTCCAGAGAACGCTGGCAGAGAGAGGAGGGCAGAGGCTGCAATTTGAGAGTAAATAAGGTACAGTTAGACAGAGAGGTGAGTCCTGTGCTCGGTGCATGTGGCCCCAGGAGAGAAGGATAATATACTTAGGTTGCAAGTAGTCACAGAGATACTCTTTCATGTCCCCCATCCCCACAGAGAAGTGTCTGGAAAAAGCCAGATGTAGTAACCCTAATTTAACCTTAAATAATGTATACATATAGGGAAACAAATAATACTTATAAATGTGTAAATTTTTATGTGTTAATTAAAAGGTATTTTGTACATTAGTCATAATGCTTTCTTTCTAGAAAAACAAGAATTTTTTTTCTAAAAACTATTACATATAAATGACAAAACCAAAAATAAAAAGTCCTTCTATGGAAACTATATGATACCATAAAGTTTTAAATCTATCACAAATGGAACCTATATACAGGTAGGTTTGTTTGTTTTTGTTTTTTGGTTTGTTTTTTTCTTTTGCAGCCCCATAGGAAGAACATCAATATGAACTAATCAGTAACCCCAGGGCTCCCTGGGACTAAACTACCAACCAAAGAAAACACATGGTGGAATTTGTGGCTCTAGCTGCATATGTAGCAGAGGATGGCCTAGTCGGTCACCAATGGGAGGAGATTCCCTTGGTCCTATGAAGGTTCTATGCCCCAGTATAGGGGAATGCCAGGGCCAGGAAGTGGAAGTGGGTGGGTTGGGGAGCAGGGGAAGCGGGGAGGGGATAGGGGATTTTCAGAGGGGAAACCAGAAAAGGGGATAACATTTGAAATGTAAATAAAGAAAATACCTAATAAAATAAATAAATAACTGTTTAAAAAAGGTTTTACATTAAAAATAACATTGCAAAGCCTTACGAAAAATAAAACATTAGATGAGATGTCTAAGGAAAAGTACCAAAACAATCCCAATAGTGGGAAGAGCCTTCTAGGCGCTCCTAGGCACAGACAAGCTTCAGGTGTAGTTAAGGAAGAGTGTAATCAGTGTGGCTGGAGTCCTGCGATCCGATCTGTGCTTAAAACATAAGCCATGAAGCTGCAAAAATAACCAGGTTCAGGCCAGGGGATGGCCACTGACATTTTATTGGAACTGCTGGGAGAAGCCCTAGAAAGTGCTGGTAAATATTTACAACATGGCTTTTTAGACAGGAAAAAAAAAAGACACAAGTAAAGTGGACACTTAGGAGTTGTTTGGAAAGTCAGTTGTGTTGCGTGGTGTTTTGCTTGGGGGCAAATATGTAAAAGAGTGTTTTGCTGAAGCAGACACAGGTGAAAGAATATTCTGCTAAAGCAAGCATATGAAAGGACATGTGATGAAGGATTCTTTGATAACAACAGGCATGTATTAATCCACCTTACATTGCATAGTTGAGCTCCATTTATTGGGACTCCATAGAGAGAAACATACAAAAAAAAAAAAAAAAAAAAACCTTCTGGTAGTGTGCTGCAGCTTCCTGCTGCTTTCATAGTCTCGGGCAAATTGGCAAAGTAATGTCACCTGAGACAGACTTGCTAAAGCAAGGCATGGGGTGCGGCAAGACCCGTGAAGACACGTGATGTTTGGGGGGAGTATAAATAAGACTCAACAGACAGTGATGGGGGGAGGCTGTGCTAGGCTTGATTATAGAGCTGGTTGTGTACAGCTTACGGCTTGCTGGTCTTGCATCTTGGCTGATCTTCACTTCACTGGGAGAGCCTATGTTGAGAACTTCTTCCGGCATCCCTGCTGGTCCCTCCTACTGAAGCCTGACAAGACTGAGACCTGGCTGTCTCTGCTAGGTAGTGCCACTGCTGCTGACTTGTGTTTGCTATCCTGACACTACCAATCCGGATTGCTGGTATATCATTGAAGTTCTTCCAAGTGGATTGAGTTGCCATTGCTGACTTGTGAACTGAACTGCCAATTTCCTGACAGCAGAGATCGGAGTTGCTCCAAAGAACCATTTCTAAACAGGTCCACTTGCCCTGCTTTCTTTTCTCCTACCTCTGGTGGGTGGTAGGCTAGAGGGGAGGTTAAAGCATTTAAGAACCATCATTAAAAGAAGCCATTGAAAAATTAAAATTACACATAAGTGACACTTTTCATTTCTCATGGATTTTGATTCTCACCAAAGTTGCTTTCATAAAGCCATGTTGGAGTTGGCCAGGCTCATGCCCATCCTAGCAATACTTACAACAACCATGAGAAAGAAAGGGGGTTTAAGAGCCTTTTAAAAAGATCCCTAATGGAACAGATTGCAGAATAGACCCCAAGGAGATAAAAACAGAAGCAGAGAGGCCACCACTCAGACAAAGTGCTACTGCTGTCATAAAGTATGTGAATAAAAGTGCTTCAGACCAGGATAATAACACCCCAGAGTGATAAAATACGTGAAGTGTTTCTAAGCACCAGGCTCTGCTTTCAGCCTTATTAACTTGACACCTACAGCATTCCTACAAATAAATACTAAATCCATTATGTAAATGAGAGCTCTGCAACACAGAGGAGTTAAGTACCCACCTCAAAGCAAAAAGGAATAAGAGAGATCCAGTCTCATGACATTTAGTTGGCTCTACTGTACTTCCCCTTAGGTGTGAAGTGCTCAGACTCAAGATGGAATCTTCAGGCAAGGCCAGGAGATTCAAGAAAATTAGGTAAACATTTGGTAATGTAGGTAACCTAAGTTAGCTCTTATTGCATATATATATATATATATATATATATATATGTGTGTGTGTGTGTGTGTGTATACACAGTATATGTATATATATATACATATATAATTTTATATATTCAGGAAACCACAGTCATTTTTTCTAATAAATGTACAAAATAGCTACTCTTTTCCATCTAACATTCTATGAGTAAGTAACTGTTTTCAAATTTTCTCAACCTCAAGGTAATACCAAGCTTCCTAAATTGAAGTATTGAATACAATTTTGTTTTAGAATCATGGTCATTAAGAATTTCTAAAAAAAAATGAGCTAAACTCTACTTCTCAAACTCATTGTGCATACAGACCATGTGAACCGTTATTTAGGTTCCATTTTGGTTAGAAAATTCGGGAGACAAGACTTGGCTAGCATAAGAACTTAGAACTACTATTTCACGAGTTAAAACCAGACAAAGTTGGTGAACAGTGTCACTTGCATGTCTTAAAAAATGACACACAGGAAAGAGGAACACCTTCTGAGAGACTCTGCAGTGTGCCAATGGGGGTGGAGAAGGTCCACGTGACTGGAGCTGGACATTTCTTGTCTCTGCTTGCTCTCTCTCCCGTTATTTGTATGGAGTCCTCTCTACACAGATGGTACAGACAGTCTACATTGGAAGCTCTACTTCTTGCCAAAACAGAATGTGGGATATGTGGAACTGCCAGTCTGTAATCCCATTGTTGAAAGCCATAAAGATATGAGCAGGAAGCACTGAAGGAGAGATGACAGAAGCCCTATATCCATAATGGATGAGAGAGATGAGTCAACAGGGCACTGGCTCAACACACAGGAAGGAGATTAAGGGAGATGAACAGATGAGAAAGTCAGGCTACATATGACTTTTAATACTTGGGAAACTCTGTGCAGGATATACCTTCTTCAGAGAAACCAGTGAGAGCCCCGGAAAGTTGCTCACTCCTGGCTAAGCATAAAGACTTGAAGATGGAGAAAATGCAAAAGAAGGCAAACTTGTAAACCCACTGGAGTTTGAAAGCATGTCCCAATGTGGACCAAATTCTCTCTGTCACAGATATGTTCTTGCAGGAGTCCCCGCATGGGTCTAATCAGTACCTACAAATGTCTTATAACAAATAAAACATTGTGCAGGTGACGGGATACCGTTTTCTTCATTATGTTGTATAATATTTAAATGTTTGCCTTGCTAGGACATTCTCTCTTCTTCTGGTTTTGACCACACAAGTTTCTGTGTCATCCATTGCTTTATACCAAGGCCCCTGTAATAAAGAATCAAGACCAGCCTCCAGTTTATTATATTCAGCAGTAACATGAATCTGTCAGTCCAGTAACCTCAAAGAACTCAGATCTGCCAATAACAATAATGTCAATTTTGAAGTGCACCTTTCTCCAAGTGATCCTTCAGGGGATTCTAAGTGCCCTCATTAATATCCATTTTATCTTTATGAAACCCTGAAGCAGGCAATCCAGCTAAGCTATGTCGGAATTCTAATTCACAGGGCCATTAACATAAGAAATAAGTGTTATAAACCTAAATAAGTTTGTGTTGATGCTATAACACAGCAATAGACAAAGAATGCACCAAACATGCACAAATCAATACAAAAGGGTAGATTTAATCATTCACACTATTTGAGCACAACTTCCAGCTAGTCATTGATAGCTCAACCAGCTATAACAGTCTGAGGAGCATTCCTAAAGCCTAGCCCTAACACTAAAATACTGTAATAATAATGTACTATGAGAAACTTTAGAGAACAAACAGTATAAGTAATTCCCCCCAAGCACTTCATGGAATTAGTTCAAATAGTCAGTAAAATAAGCAAACAACAGAATCCGAGCAAACTATGTGGGATGGGACATAGAGGGAAAGAGATAAATAATCTGAAGTTGCTGCACTCAATTATCTGTAATATTCACTTTTCAACAACAATTATAATATACTTTAAAAAATAGCATCTGTGACCCACCAAGAAACATAACCACTACAGGCAACTAGATTATGGACTTCCTAGACAAACATTTCAAAGCAGTTATAATATGTATGTGCAAGACTAACAGGAAATTATATCCAAATAATTAGGGAAAGGGAAGAGTGTACTACTGAGGATATATCCAATAAATAGTATCAACCAAGAGATCCATGCTATGAAAAAAGAAAAGAAGCATCGTAATTGTGACAATGGAGTCTAAGAACCTTCAAGAGGTGAGGAAATTATTAGCAAATGTGATAGTAGAATGGCAGGGTTGACTTTAGACTCTTTAGACATATGCTAACTTGTTATGAATGGGTCTCTGCTTGTTACATTACTCACTGATGGAACCAACCCCTGACAAGAAGCAAGTTAATAAGCAAACAACTGCTTAGTTTGGCTCATGGGGTTTTTTTTGTGGATACACGCCATCATGGTGGAGGGTTTGCCAGCAGGAGTATAAGGTGGCTGCCCATCCCCACAGCTGTGAGGAAGCACAGTAGACAGGAAGTAGTATCAAGCTATCAAACCTCAAGACAGTTCCAACTAATGACCAACTTCCTCTAGCAAGGATCCAGCCCTTAAAGGTTCCTTAACCTTCAGTAGAGTACCAGACAGCTGGGTACCAAGAGTTCAAACCTTAAGAATATTCTACCTGAAGAAGTATCTTTCACAGTCTGAAAGATACATACATACATACATACATACATACATACATACATACATACATAATACATACATAGGAAAGAAAGCAAGAACAAAAAAAAAACCCACAATCTGCTCTAATGCTGAAGGGTCAATGATTCTAACATGCCAGAGAAGAAAATGAATAAGACAAAAAATGTAAAAATGTTAGGTATCTACATTTCTTGTGTGTTCAAGCTACTTTTAAAAATATTAAAATATGTTAAGTGCACCTTGGTACAGTTTTTCCATGGCTTTAATTCTATTTTCCCCAACAGTTCCTTTAAATGTACTTATCTGAGTTGTCCTTCAGTAAAGGGACAGTTTCTATTCTCCCATAACAGTAACATTTTTTGATACATTATTCTTAATATCTTTATTAGTTCAACCTAGCTTCTCCATCAACGCTAAATAGCTGCTTCTAATCAGATGCACATTAGCGCATTGTGAATTAATTAGCCTCATTGAGACAATAGGAATCAAAATGCAGGAGCACAGACAACAGCATGCACTGTCAGCAAGAGGGCATCACAGATCTAATGAGTGCTCCCTGGACAGGATGCTGCTTAGTAACTCTGCACCGTGATGTCTGTGCTCTGACTTGAAACTGTGTAGCACAGGGGCAGAAGGCAGGCCTGAGGTACACCACCAGGAAGGTTCTGAACAAGATAAATCACTGAAAATTAACTAACTCCATTCCTCTGAGTTATTATCTGTTTTTATTTTCTAGTGCAGAATACAGGAATTCTAAAAAGTTCAAATTGATGATTACATTGTATAAATTAGAAGAAATACTTTGGTTGTTTGTTTTTTTTTTTTTTTAATGGTCAAAATTTTACTAGCAGTATGACTCAGCAAATGAAGGTACTTGTTGCCAAGACTGATTGTCCGTGTTTAGTAACCAAGACCCAAGCTATAGAAGAACAGACACCCACAGGGTGTTCTCTGAATCTACACACCAGCCAAGGCCACACATGGGGCAAATTAATAAATTAAATGTAATGAAGCATTCTAAACATCTACTTTTGAATATATATCTTTATTCTAGGAATGAAGTTAAAAGAGTTCACCTGAGAAGTTTGTTTTGCTTTGAAATAAAAACATTTATCCAATGTTATTATGCATAAAATTTGATATTTCAAATACCTCTTGGGTAGTTGGGCAGTTTACAGACTATATAACATGTTTTGCTAACCTTAAAAGGGTTTAATGATCAATCTGTATATAGTCAGGTGGTCCTCCCATCTCCTCCACTAGTAATTCATTGCTACAATATTTCCAACAAAATGTTTTTGTGTGACTGGAAAGGGAGTACAAGAGAATGGAGACAGGCCACTTCCATTCCGTGCCATTTAGAGCAGTTGAGAGTTTGTAGAATAGAAAGAAGTGGTATTATTTCATGTCTGTAGCTGAGAAATGAAGAAGCTGACCTTCACTCCAGGAAGACATATTTATATGATTTTTTTGTGCCATCATATCAATGAACATATTTTTCTTGTTTAATACAATTTTATGGAAGGTATGACAAAAGATTCTGGTTTATTTCCCTGTGTACATCAGGACTATATTGATTAGAATGCAGTAGAATATTAATTTATTCTTGATCTTCCAGCACTGTATAAGCAAAACAACTGAAAAGAAAATGAAAACAAAACAGTACTATATATAGTGTTTTAATTGATTAAATAAATTAATTTTATGTTATTGATTACAAGGTTTATTTCAAACATATGTAACATGCTGACTTGAAATCAAAACCTATTCTCATTCAAGTGGGTAAATGTTGTGAAGTTTTTCTAAATAAATAAGTATAGCTAATGTGGGCCAGTTTGGTTCTATGAATTTCCACTGAAGAACAAAAACCAGTATTTTAGAACTGAGAATCACTGGAAGCCTTATGACAGCATAAAATCTCAGCAAGAATCTTTTCTTAGATCAATCTCCCTCTCCCTCTCCCTCTCTCCCTCTCCCTCTCCCTCTCCCTCTCCCTCCCTCTCTCCCTCTCCCTCTCCNTAGGTCCCCATGTGCTGCTTCACAGCAACACTCAGCTCACCTCTGTAACTCTGTAACTCTGTGTAATGAACATTCCTTCCCACAGCCTGCCAGCAATACTGAACAATGCAAAATCTACCCCAGATTTACCGCTCAGCTGTATTCCAAACTGCATAACTGCCTTTCTATCTTAAAAACAAACAAACAAACAAAAAACAAACAACAACAACAACAAAAAAAAACCAACAACAGCAAACCCAGTGGTGAAGAAATCGACTATAACATGGTATGGATGGATTTGGGAAGAGTGAAAGAGAAAGTTCATTTGATGATTGACACTCTCCTGGGAGACCAGACCCAAGGATGACTGAATTAATGGAGGATATTCGTCCGTGGCACATTCGGTTGTGTTACTGGTTCCAAGGCAAATCTATAAAACAAAAAGGAAAGTATCGAATGTATCAGGGAAATCTCAATTTTCTTTAGCATCCAAAAGAATTTTTAAAAGGCAGTGAAACTACAACATAGGATATTAGAAAGGACTATGAGGGGTACAGAGAACAGTTTGACCTAAATATGGGTGAGCCATAAGAAGAAAAGATAACATGTAGCTATTAGACAAGAAGGTGGAAGGCCAGCGTTGGTGAAATCCTTTCAATTGTCATGAAAACAGGAAGTGAGTTTGGAAAAAGAAAAGTAGCTAGTCAGCGAGCTGGATGGAATTGGTTCATGTACACCCTGCTTGCTGAAAGTGAACCGATCGAGCTGGTGTAGGCTTGGGGACGTCATCCTTACATTCTAGTCTCTTTGTCTCAAAAAGCTATTCTGCAGGCTTTGCTAACAGAAATCTGAACACCAAACCTAGCCACAAACCCTCCACCTACAATCTGTCCTGCTTGCAAGATGTGCTTGAGCAATGGTGGCACAGATATTGTAGAATGGTCAAATAATATCTTGTTTAACTTCAGGCCCATGCCAGGAGAGGGAACTCATGTTCTATATTGCTTGGATGGCTAGGAACCAGAGACTGAGTAGCCCAGAGACCAAGGGTAGAACAAGGGTAAAAATATCCTAGCCGGGCGTGGTGGCACACACCTTTAATCCTAGCACTTGGGAGGCAGAGGCAGGTGGAATTCTGAGTTCAAGGCCAGCCTGGTCTACATAGTGAGTACCAGGACAGCCAGGGCTACACAGAGAAACCCTGTCTTGAAAAAAAATTTTTCTAATGTTATTCTGCTATACTCATAGATGGCACTTTGTCCAGTCATCACCAGAGAGACTTCCTCCAGCAGCAGATGGGAGCAGGTGCAGGTCTCCATTAAGTCCCTTCCCTAGGAGATCAGGGAACACCATAGAAGAAGAGGGGAGGAGTGGGCATGGGGAGCTAGAAGGAGTGTGTGTGGGGGGATGTGGTTGGAATGTATTGCATGATAGAATTTATTTTCAATTAAAAACAAAATGAAAAGTAGCTAATCACTAAAAAGGTCACAGCATAGAGTTTCTTTTCTCAAGAATGGCTACTCCCCCGATGTGAGAAATGTTGTTAATATCTGGCTCAAGCACTCTGATACTTAATACCAAGCATGGTGCTCACCCTTACAAAGAAGAAAAGTCCCATTATCCAAGCTTATGCTTCTGAGAAGGCAGGGTTCCCATTCACATGACCAGGGTGCCTAGAATAGGGAAGGCAGAAGTAGGTGACATTTTTTTTTCACTATAAGACTGTTTGATATTCTCTCATTTTTAAAAATATCTTAGATATATGAACATTAGGTTACAAAGCTGAAATGACATTTCCTGACTCGGGATTAATTTCACAGAGTTTGCTTGTTCCGCCAGCATTTTAAATTATTTTTGCATTTATTCATTCATTCATTCATTCATTCATTCATTCATTCATTTGTGTGTCTGTAACTATGTGTCTTTGTGTGTTGCAATGATGATTGGTGGCAGATAACAAGATAGACATTCAGTTTGTGCAGGATACAGTAGTAAAGAGGGAAGCAAGCAATGGTAGAACCTCTAGGCAGGCCATAGTATGCACAAGGAATGATGGCCAAAACAGGACAGCATTATACCAGAAGCACAGGGCATTTACTCACAGGGCCTGTGTCCCATGGAATGTGGTTAGCTTCGAGAACTGCAGGCTATGAACAGCTAAGGTGATTGATATTAGTGCAGAGCTCAGAGGGAGTATTCTCAGCAGAATTGACTCTTCTATATCTTCTGTTGTATTCTGTCCTTCTGCCAGGGAATCTCACTAACAACCTTTCCCTGGGAGCATTTTATCTTTCAGATAAAAATGAAGATAGGGTTCCATTGAGGAGCAAGCAATTGTTCTTGAATGGGCTTTGGCAGAGCATCACTGAATAATTCTTGCCTGTGTTCTATAGCTAACTGTACGTACTGATCTTCCCTTTAACAAAAGGAGCTAGCGGGATGGATATAAGGAATTCATATATTATAATATATATATATATATATATATATATATATATATATATATATATATATATTATATACTATATATATATATATATTCTTCCAAACTGAATGCATAATCTTGGGCAAAAGTCATATGTAAAATAAATAGAATTTCTACCACATATAAAATTCATGTATCTTTTTTTTTCTTATTCTTGCTTTATATGAAGCTTTATTTTGTGTCACCCGGGGCCTTGCCCTATGACCATCTTCAGTCCTGTTTTCATTATGTTTAATAAATGTCTGTTGCTCCTAAAGGAGTCAGAAGAGACAGGAAAGTAAGAAATGGATTTGCAAGGCCAGAAAACAATGCAGAACAAGTGATCATTAACAGGATTTTGCTTTCACGTCCAAGGGCCCGATCCTGAAGCTGTAGCTTCACATGCCCAGTCCTGGAGCTGTGGCTTTGCATGCCCAGTCCTGGAGCTGTGGCTTCAAACGCCCACTCCTGGAGCAGTAGATTCGCATATCCAGTCCTGGAGCTGGGATTTGACATGTTTACGAGTTTCAAGGCCTGTGTTCCCTTAAGGAAGCTGAGTGTGGCTATCTGAATACAATCCAGTCTTCCTCTTCCACTTCTAGAAGTTCCCTTTAAGGACCTCAGGAGCCCTTGTTTTTCTCAGCCTGGCATCTCTGATTTCCTTGTTCCCCCAAGAGTCAGATGTCCTGAGTTTAAACCGCCCCTTCCACGGGAGAAATGAGGCATGGGAACAGGTAGTGGTCAGGCTGATAAAAATACTCTGTCCCTATCGGAGCAGAGTAGAGAGAGAGAGAGAGACCTATTCTGAATACCAAGTAGTGGGTCACCCAGGACAATAGCAAATGATGGCAGCAGGACTGAGGACAGATGTGCTTGGATTGTAGCGAGCTGGGACACTTTTCTTTCAGAGGAGCAGTAGTGGTGGCGGCAGAGGCAGGGTCAACAACAAAACCTGAACACACAGAGTGAGCAAGGATAGGCGCTAGAACGGGAGAGAAATGTCTCCTCAGAAACAAGGTGGACCTTGCAGGAACTGGATTTAAAGACGGAGAAAAGGTTCTGAGTGCTGGGATAAGTAGAGAAGTCAATAGCTGAGATTCTCCCTGGAAACAATGTAGCAGGGTTGTACACACCGAAGGAGTGTTGCCAGGCGCTCAAACCCTCTACCTAGCTTCATTTTGTTTCCCGGGACCACCTCCCTCGGAGCGGCTTCTCATATTTCTCTCCCTTTCTTCTATCTCTCATTGCTCTCATTTCTCTCTTGATTTACAACCCAGGGCAGTAGCATGGGCTTAAAATGGTCTAATTTCTTCACTGAATTGCATGCTTTGTATCTCATTTGATTCTTGAACTCTGGCACACGTGCTTGGTGCTTGGCTATTTGGATCTATATATCGATGCAGTCTCTCTCTTTCTGTGTATGGGATGAGGGTGGGGGTAGGGTGGGGGTCGGAGGTGGGAGTGAAGCCCATTGCTGGTGGGAAAGCACCTTTGTATAACTATTTGCCAAGTAATGAACACCACACTATCTAAGAGTCTCTTTCAACAGTTGTTGAAGCTCTAAGGTATTATATCCAACCAGACAGCTAAAACATTTGTATACCACAGTTCCATGGCTGCTAGCAGGAAACAGTGGACCCCTAGGGTAAAGACTGAAAGTCCATCCCAGTAAGCAGTTTGTTCATTGACTTATTTGCATGCTGCTCGTGTATTAACAACTTGCATAGCAACATGTCTAGCATAAGCAACTTTAAGGAGGAAAGCTTTGCTTTGCCTCCTAGTTTCAGGCTATTGCCAGTTGGTCCTGCTGCCTTTGGGGCTGAGACTACTCTGAGCCTCCTAGGGAGCATGCAGATAGGGTAAAGCTGCTTACATCATAGCATCCAAGAAGCAAAGAGGCAGAGAGGAATGGGTGGGAGTCCCACAACCCCTACAAGAATATGTCTCATTGAATTAGCTTCCTTCCAGTGAGCCTTGCTTCTTTAGAATTCCTTTACTGGAGCATCGTGTCTGGCCTGAGTGGGAGAGGATGCACCTAGTCTCACAGTAACTTGATGTGCCATGGGATGATGTGCCCAGATGGGGGGGTATTCCCCTTATCATAGGAGAAGGGGAGGGGGAATTGAGAGAGGATCTGCTTGAGGGGTGCCTGAGAGGCGGGAGAGGGCTGATACTGCAATATAAAGTAAATTAATTAATTAATTTTAAAAGATTCCTTTATCTCATTATCGTTCTATTAGCTAAAGGCAAAGCCTCAACACTTGCACTTTGGAAAAGGTCAAACTAAAACAGCCACCAAGATCCTCTGAATAGTGCAGATAAGATATAATGGCTACATAGACATAAGATAAGTTGCCTTACAGAAGAAGAAATCTAAGCCAGGCTCCTAAGAAAGGAGCCTGATTCTTCTATCTTGGAGAATAAGCATGCCTGTCATTGATCTAGAAGTGGGTATTATCTCTGTATTCTGAGTGAACTGGCAGGGTTGTTTTGTTTTTCCCCTGGTATTCCATACGCACAGCCAAGGGTGCCCCTAAACTCTTGGTCTTCTTGCCTCTATCTTTTAAGAGCAAGAATAACAAGAGTGTATGGAGTCACATCCCCACTTGAGATTCTATCTCTTTCTTCCAAGTATATTTGCTAAACCAACATTCTTGAAATTGTAGTATGAAGGAAAGACAGTCAAACGGGTCACCTCAGGGGATGTACAGAAATTCAGACAAACCATTAATGGCTATCTCTCAACCATTCTTATTTCCTAACTTTATGGACTTCATATCCACTTTCTTCATTTCATACTTTTAAATAACAAGGTTAAATTAGATTGGTTTTTAAGATACTTATTTTATAGCAATGAAATTAGGATAAGTATTTTACTTTTCTAAAATAACAGTTTTGTAAAGATTTGATCTTTCAAGGTAGAATAATCTCAATAGGTCATGCTTCCACCCAGGAGATCAGCGGTAGTTGGAATTTTATACACACACACACACACACACACACACACACACACACACACACAGTAGAGCATCATGAGTGCCAATTCGTATGAGTGAAGTCCAGTAGATTGGAAGTTGATTCTGGAATGAAGGCAGCAGTGGTAGCTTGCTTCGTTTCCTACCATCCCAATTCAGTTGAAGATGTATTTTTCTTAAAGACATGTGAATGAGCCTGCAATTTTGTCTCCTTTGAAAATGTCTGTACTTTCAATATTTTCTGCTCACTCTCATCATGAACTTGTTTGGGGAGTGAAATGATTTTCTGAAGTAGAATTTTTGCAGAAAAAGCAAACAAACAAACAAAACAAAGCCTGTCTTACTGATCCTCCCTCCCCCCAAAAAAGAAGCAAGCAAGAAAAAAGGGAGCAGGTCATTACCTAAGCAATTCATGTATCTGCTGCAGTAGTTTTGGGAGCCTGCCAATGTAAACCACAAAGTGCTCCTGATGGTGAAGTCTCGGACACTCCTGATCTGGGTGGCCATTTGAATCTGCTGAGATAGGGCTCTCAAGGGTCACCTTCCAGATTTGAGATCCCTTCATGAAGTTAAAACTGACATGGCCCAGCCTCTTTATTCTGTAGTGACCTTAGGGATGAGGCTTCTCATCTTCACGTCCATTACTTATCTCTGGCATATCTCCCCTGGGAGGAGATATGAGCATAAGTCCCTCTAATGGGAGGCATTGAGAACTTTGGTATTTAGGGCCAGAGAGATCTATATTAACTGTGTGTGTGTGTGTGTGTGTGTGTGTGTGTGTGTGTGTGTGTGTATGTGTGATGTGGGAAACCTTCCTAAGATCACCAAGATCTTTCTGAGCAGTCCTTGGTGGCCATCTCTCTCATGTATGACTGAGAACTACACCAAACTCAAGCAAAGCTATTTTCTTCAGTGGCCTCCTTAATGGTTTTTGCTAACTCATGCTGGTACAGTGCCCACCCTCTCCCACCCCATCTCCTAACACATCTTTATAGATGTTTCTCCTATCCAGTTGCTTGGCTGAGCCACATTTATTTCGTGTGATTTGTTGAGTTCCACTATAGCCAAGATGAACATGCTTCACTATTCCAACATATCAGTATCAGTCAACTTGAGAGAAGCTGAGCTGTCCAAGTACCTTTGGATATGGATACTGCAAGGCACCCTGCTTTCTAGACCTTGATAAGAGCCTAGATTACAAACCCCTCTGCATCAGTCAGCTTTACCTTACTATAGCATAATACCAGAGGCAGTTAAGTTCATGAAGAAAAGAGATTTAGTTGGTTCTCAGTTTTGGAAGCTAAAATCTAAACACCTTCATGGCAAATGGAAGGAGTCCAGGCATGAGAAGGGTCATGTGGTTAGGCACCTATGCATAGTGCAGGCCTGTTTTTTCTTTAGGTTGTTTAGTTATCTTTGTTTGTTTGTTTGTTTGTTTGTTTGTTTTTCGAGACAGGGTTTCTCTGTATAGCCCTGGCTGTCCTGGATCTCACTTTGTAGACCAGGCTGGCCTCGAACTCAGAAATCGGCCTGCCTCTGCCTCCCGAGTGCTGAGATTAAAGGCGTGCGCTTAAGGAACAATCCTCATGAAAACTCGAAGGCAACATGAAAAACACTCTAACTTGTAAAGATAGGACTTTCAAGCCCACCCCCTAGACACACACACAAACACACACACACACACACACACACACACACACACACACACAATTAGGCTCTGGATGCTCAAATTTTACTCTTCTTATAAATATATACAGGCACGATGGAGAGCAAATCTACACTTAGATACCACCCTGACACTTGGAAGAGACTGAAAACATGCCCAAACCACATCACCTTCTAACTCCCCTATCTCTTGCTTAGATCTAAGTGCCTCTTGTTCAAAGCAGAGCCATAGTGTTATCAGTGCCATGATGCTAGGAGGAAAACATCTTTACAAATTTACCACACTTATCAATGGTAAAGATGATGGCAGCCTCTTTACCTCTTTAATTTGTTCAGCACCCAACCTCAGGCATTTTACTATAGAAATACAAGACAAACTAAGGCATTGCAATGGAGATACTACTTCGACTTATATCTCTTAGTATTACTGCTAATAACTGTGTAGGAAGGTTGTTTTTAAGATTTTGAAACTTCCATTAAACATTACAAAGAGAACTCTCTCTTCTCGTAGATACAATTGACTCTTCTTTATTGAAAGACAATACAAATGAATTTTAGCACTTCAAAATGGAACAAAGAATTGGCCATTTGTCTAACTGGTTGTAAGTTTGAGTTGCCAACCCTTCAAACAAGTTACAATTCTTTTGTAAGTTTTTGTTTCAATGGGTGTGTTCTATCAAACTTAGTTAACTATTCATTATTTTAAAATTTGGTGAAAAGGTGAAGTTTATACTGCATTGAAACTAAACCATGCAATCTTTTGCTTTCTTAGCAATCAATCATGTGGCAAGAACTAATTTCCTTTATTATTACAGTTTAATTTCACTTAAAAAATATTGAATTGAAGGACAGTTGTGGTAACACATGCTTTTACTTGGGGTAGAGATAGGAAACTTGGAGGGCCGTGAGTTCTAGAACATTCTAGACTCCTTTTTAAGACAATCTACACACACACACACACACACACACACACACACACACACACCTACATATATGCATACACATACGTAAATAAATAATGAAATTTGAGAATAAAATGGACAAAATTAGCTCTTATTTGGATTGCTATGATTTTACTATCTTCAGCTCCTGAGTTTTCCAGTCCAGATCCTTCTTCCTCCTCCGAGCATCATCGAGGCTGCATTTGTTTCTCAGTTACAGGCTTCGCTGCCTGCAGGACCCAAAGGTGATGCTGTGGCTTGCTTTGATCTGGCCTGTTCAGCCTCCTGCATAAACACCTCTGGAGGGGAACTTCTGAGTGTCAGGTTTGTCCACTCTGACTTCCTCTTGACAAACTTGTTCTCACATTCTTTTCAGAGACAAATATTTTGAAAGTGAAGAGCAGGAGAGGTTACTAAATATTGGCTTTCACGGGCACTGAGTCATGTGATGTTTGCTCGGGTTCCCTCTTATTCGTCTATAGAAAGAGTGATGTTTACTCTTGAAAACACTTCAGGGCTGAGGCGCTGCTGGGCACAGAAATATGTGGGATAGAATGTAAACACGGCTGGGACGTGCTTGGTTCTGTCCATGCAAAAATGTGTGCTGGATTTAGACAATCTGAAAAAGAAGAAGGAAGGAAGGAAGGAAGGAAGGAAGGAAGGAAGGAAGGAAGGAAGGAGAGAGAGAGAGAGAGAGAGAGAGAGAGAGAGGAAATTAGAGAGTGAGAAACAGGTTAAGAATTTAAGACAATGTCAACTTAGATCAAATTGAGAAGAGTAAAATATTCTAAACACCTCTGTCCCAGATTTTCTCCCAGACCTGACATGACTGCTACTGTAGAATATAACACAGTTAAATGGTGTAAAGTAACCAAAAGAACGTTCTCTATAAGCATGAAACCATAGGTCCAGCAAATTATAGTCTTAGTGCCATTTAAGTCAACTCAAAAATAAATTGTAAAGCATCAGCAGCTCAGTTTGATTGCTCAGCACTTCTCCCGAAAACAGGGAAATGGCAGGCTTGCAAAATCCAGCTCACTCCAGATTGCCTCCAATAACCCTGAGTGCCTACCACCAAAGGACTTCCAGCTCAATCCCTTCTATGGCACTGTGTTCGCTTGCTGCCTTCCTCAAAGTATCCGTAGCCTAAGCCTTAGATCTAGTAATACTTTGAGTCTTAATTGGCACCATTCCAATGAAGACCACTATAGTAATGTATGAAAGCCCTGGCTCAGAATTCTCCTAGCTGTGTGGCCATCAACAAATGGTGTTCTTCTTAATAAAGTGAACAATGCGCTTTTTCACCAGGCTCTGGGGTGTTTGTCAGGACAAAAAGGAAGGGAAGGTAAAAGACAAATAGGCAAGAATGTACTCAGATGGGAGAATGCAAAAGGGTAACAGAAGGAGAGATGAGATAGAAACTTCATTGCACATCCATTTTGTTAGCCTCAGCTTTTCTTTGGTTTGTTCTTTGTTTACTGTTCTGTTTAAGGTTTGCTTTCATTGTTTTCAATTTTTTATTAGATATTTTCTTCATTTACATTTTAAATGCTATCCTGAAAATCCCCTATATACCCCCCTCCCCGTCTTGCTCCCCTACCCACCCTCTCCCACTTCTTGACCCTGGCATTCCTATGTCCCTCAACAGAGGAATTGATAGAGAAAATGTAGTACATTTACACAATGGAGTACTACTTAGCTGTTAAACACAATGAATTTAGGAAATTCTTGGTCAAATGGATGTATCTGGAGGATATCATCCTGAGTGAGGTAACCCAATCACAAAAGAAGTCACTTGATATGCACTCAATGATAAGCGGATATTAACCCAGAAACTTAGAATACCCAAGATACAATTTGCAAAACACAAGAAAATCAAGGAGAAGGCAGACCAGCATGTGGATACTTCATTCCTCCTTAGAATAGGGAACAAAATACCCATGGAAGGAGTTACAGAGACAAAGGTTTGCTTTCTTGATGATCTATGTTAACATTGTTTGTCCTTTAAAAAACATTCTGGATTTACATTTTTTTTCAATAGTTGAGATTGCCACTATGTTACCTCAATCCTTAAATTTCTCTGGACATCACATTACTTTGTTTCATTTGTTAAGAACTGATATTTTCCCTGATCTTATTACAAGTCTACAGACTGCCTAATAAGAACAGAACCACACAATCCTCAGAAGATGTCTCTGTGTAAGTAACAGTTCTTATGTTCATGTTTTAGTTGAGGAAATGATCTACCTCATCTATGTTGCAAGAAATAAACAAATGCACTTGAAGTCCAGAGGCCACACTTGCCCTCTATTGCTGCAAATTCTGCCATCATCTTTATTTCAGGCTGCATTTCTTGCACTGTCTTTGGGGAATTTTGAGAGTACTTGGTGAGTAGCTAGCTCCCAAGAAGCTCATTCCATCCTGGTGACGATGAAGAAATGTAACCCTGTGCCTCAGCATCCTGCAGCACCTCCTTGTAGTTATTCTCTTAAAAGTTCCATTAAGGCTAATTTCCAGTGAGTGTTCATTTAAGCTTGGCAAATGTTCCAGTTTGCTCTCTTTTGCTGCACTAAAGACCATGACCAAAAGCGACATTGGCTTACGTGCCTGACTCATGGTCCATTATTGAGGAAACCCCAGTTGGAACCCAAGACAAGAACCTAGAGGCAAGACTAAAGCAGAGACCAGGAAGGAAAGCTCTTCACACTCTCAATGCAACCATCTTTCTCATACCTTCTGGGAGCACCTGCCCAGTGATGACACTCCCCACAAGAAACTGGGCTCTTCTATGTCAACCACCAACTGATAATTCCCCCACAGACTTGCCTGCAGTCCAATCTGATGGAGGCATCTTTCCCTATTGAGGCTCCATTTTCCCCACAAAGTATTTAAGTTTGTAACTAGTCAGTGCAGCATACATACAGAGAAACACAACAAGTGCACACATTTGTTGCTTAGCCTCTAAGGTGCTTCCACTATGTGAAGGTCATAGATTAGTTAGCTTTTAAACTTCATTTCTTTAATATCTCACAATTTGCCTTTTTATGTCCAGAACTGGGAGATTCATTCAAGCTTTGCAGGCAGATGAATTTAATTTGTTCTCAGTAATGTATAGCAGATACAGTATATAACAAAATTTAATTATAATCCTGTTGATGGATATTTGAATTGTTTCCAGTTAGGGATTACATAAATGTTGATACTATGAACTTCTTGGGCGTGCTTTTGGAAAACACACACACACACACACACACACACACACACACATACACACGAATTTCTAGAGGAACTGGACTCAGGAGGAAAATGCGGGTCACCCAATCTGTGCATGTTCCTGTTCATAGGAGCTGAGCCCTGGTCCTAACAAGGAGGGTGTAAGAAGTGTCCGTGTGTTCCACATCTTTACAAATGCATGATGGCATCACTGTCGTTTACTTTTAACCACTTGGGTAAGTCTACCAGAATGTTTTATTTTTCACAGATCATTTCACTATGAGATGGAATGCATGTAAACATGCTTATCACACACGTGGATGTGCCCTTTTGAGAATCACCTATCCGAGGCACTTGCAGCTTTTTTTCTCTTGTTTCCTCCACCATTTTCTAATTGCTTAATAACAATATGTTATGGGGGAGAAAGAGCTGGCTCAGTGGTGAGCATTGCTCTTTCAGAGTAGCTAAGTTCAGTTCCCAGCACCCACCTGATAGTTTACTATAATTTCTATTGCAGAGGATCTAAAAAACATACATATACAGGCAATCATACATATAAGAATACTTCTAAAAAAAAACGTTAAAGGAGCTGCAGAAGTGCCTCCATGATTAAGAGCACTTGCTGGTTTTGCAGAGGACAGGGGTCACTTTGCAGTACCTGCATGGCAGTTCACAACAGCCTGTAACTGCAGTTAGAGGCGTTCTGACAACCTCTTCTGGCTTCTGTATGTACCAGGCAGACATGTGGTGCACATGCATAAATGCAAGTGAAATACACTCACACACATTAGAAATAAATATTTAAAATACAATCTACTATATGATCTAGCCACGAATCTCACTTATTTTATAGCCATCCTCCTCTTGCTTTCAGTTTATTTTCATTTTGTCATTTTCTCCCCCACCGACTTATGTTCTAATTATTTTCATGTCAAAATTAGTGGTTACAGCATGCACTGCTAACTCACAATTATAATCTAATACAGAATGGGAGTTCTACTCACTTATTGAACAATTTAAGTGGCTATAATCGATGGAACAAAGTACCAATGGTTTCAGTGTTTATGAGGAAAGATGGTAAATTTCATTGACACTGGAAGATGAAAAAATCAAATGTGAGAAGAATGTGATCAGGCTGGGGCCTAAATGGTGTACAGCAGACTCTCTGTTGTATACAAACTTAGAAATTCAACCTGAAGCAAGAAACAGAAGCTTGGTTGTGTTGCATTAATGTAAAGGCAGCCAACAGAAGGATAGAAATCGATGTGCATTTGTCTTTTGTTGCTGCAATCTAAGGTGCTTTTTATATATGATGAACCCTGTATTATGAGTCAAAATGGATAGNAATGGTGTACAGCAGACTCTCTGTTGTATACAAACTTAGAAATTCAACCTGAAGCAAGAAACAGAAGCTTGGTTGTGTTGCATTAATGTAAAGGCAGCCAACAGAAGGATAGAAATCGATGTGCATTTGTCTTTTGTTGCTGCAATCTAAGGTGCTTTTTATATATGATGAACCCTGTATTATGAGTCAAAATGGATAGGAAAGACTTCCCGAAACAAAAAAATATGAAATTTTTTTTGTACAACATTGAAACAGGTCTATATTTTAAGCTCTATCAATAGATTCACCATTGTGATATTTTATTTAAGGAACTAATGTCCCACGAACACAGGGCTACTCTTTGTCTTGATTTTTCAGGGCTGAGGCTGAGGTAACAAATCAATATGAAGTAACTTGAAACTACATGTGGGAGCACTTTAAGTTTTGTTTATTTATTATTTATTCATTATTGAATCATTTTGTAGAGCTCAGGCTTAACACCAGAGCCTTGCATATGCTCTCCAAGTGCTTTACCACAGAGGAAAATCACCAGCCACCAGGTATTTGAAACAGGGACTTGCTGTACTGTCTAGGCTGGCCTTAAGTATGACTCTTCTGTCTCAGCATCCTACCTGTGAAGATTACAGGTGTGAAGCATCATGCCCAGTGAGTAGTTTAAAATGAGATGTTTAACCTCCAAGCTCATCTTTCAGCTATATTAATGAATTGCTATCTCTACCGTATGTCCCTTTTTACTTAGATCAAAAAACACCTACTAAATCAAAAACTAAAGCTGTGATAGATACATCTTTTAAAACTTATTCAGTTTGTTTCTACAATTCAAACTAAACTATTTAAGACATACAAGAGACGTTAGTGAATCATAAGGAATAAGAAACATTGAAACATGCCAGAAAGCAAACAATTGAATTAAAGGTTTAAAAACTAAATAAATAGAAGAACAAAAGCATTTTAATTTTATTGCTGTGTGAGAATAAAAATAAAAGTTATTTATGCTGACAAAGAAAATATATAATACAAATACACTGAACATTGATTTTAATGTATGAAGTGCTAAAAATTTGACTGTCTGGAACAAGGTTGGCAGCATGAATAAAAGGTGAACATTTAATAGTGGAAGAGCCACAGCAGATCTAAATTATATATATATATATATATATATATATATATATATATATATATATATATATATATATACACATATATACATGTATATGTATATATGTATATATGTATATATATATATATATATATATATAATTTATATACTATATAAGAAAATAGAAAATAAAAGATAAATGAACCAAATAGCCCACTCAGTAACAAAAAAGGAAAGAAATGGATATAGGGAAGGCGTAAGGATTTGTAGGGAGGATCAGCATACAATGATAAATTTGATTTCTTCTAGGGAGTGTTAAAATGAATTCCAGAGCTGGTTATGTCTATAGGACCAGATCAGTCATTAATAAAAGTAACTTTGGAAAGATAGCTATAACACAGATGAACTCTGTACATGTGTATTCGGCAGCACTCAAGAGAAAAAAGCATGAAACAAAACTGAGCAACTGAAACTAAATACAGATGATATGGATAGATTTTGAATCCATGTATCCAGATATTACAATTGACTGAAGAAGAGACAGGGAAGGCCGGAGTGATGGCTCAGAGGGTAAGAACACAAACTGCTCTTACAGGAGACTCAAGTTCAGTTCCTAGTGTCCCTGTCAAGGGACTTCAAATTACCTGTAATTGTAGTCCCAGGGAAATGTTCGGGTACTGCACTCATGTGGACATTACCCACCAACACACACACACACACACACACACACACACACACACACATGAAATCAAACAAAATTTTGATTAGAGAAGAAATAGAAATCTAAGTAGGTTTTCTCTATCCTGACTACAGATTTATGTGTGTGAAAAATATTTGAGTTTAAAACAAAACACAATCACATTAAAAATAATGCACGCACATATTCCTGATATTCTGATCTAATATTGAGCTTGAGCATGAGAAACATCTAAGAAAACCAAAGGGATTATAGTATGCCCCCAAATGGAGCCTTGTTTCTACAGGAAAATCACTTAGAAAAGGAAAAGCTTTGTCAAAGTATTACCCTAAAAAGCACTGCTCCAATGATACAAATCCCTTCTACATGACCAAATTAAAAACCAGACTGATACTTCTTAAGTATTTCAGATTAAAGCAGAAAAGCACCTGAAAGGAATTTTGTAAAACCAGTTTGCTGAGGAAACCAAACCTTAGATGTTTGCCCATGAGCTGAAGAAAACACAAGCTTGAGTCAGTCTCCTTCCCGTAATGCAGATCGGAGTAGACCATCACAAGAAAGGATGGAGATAAGCCTGTACCATGGCACAGGAAATGCAGTAAAGTAACTCACCACACATAGACTTGTATAAAGTCAGAAAACTCATCAGCTTTCCTGTTGGTGTTTTGATGTCTGTTAGTAATGTAAAAGAATTTTATTTCAATGAATACAGCAGAATACTTCTTCAATTCGTTTAAAATATCACATATAGCCAGGGTGATAATCTTAACATCTGAGATACCGAGGAAGGAGAGCTATCGTTGAACTCAGCAGTCCATGCTACACAGTGAATCCCAGGTAGCCACAAAAACATCTGAAGAACATAAACCTAAATACGATTCTTGAAGAGAATACCTCAAAGAATTTTTGCCTTAATTAACTTCCTGATTAAGTTACTCTCAGCAGCTCACTCCTGTAATGCCAGCCTTTGGGGAAGGAAGGAAGGAAAGGAGGAAGGAAGGAAGGAAGGAAGGAAGGAAGACTGCTGTGTGATTTCAAGACCAGCATGGACTCTATAGTGAATGCCAGTTGTGCCAGCACCATTTGTTGAAAAGGCTGTCTTTTTTCCACTGGATAGTTTTAGCTCCCTTGTCAAAGATCAGGTGACCATAAGTGTGTGGATTCATTTCTGGGTCTTCGATCCTATTCCATTGATCTACCTGTCTGTTGCTGAACCAGTACCATGCAGTTTTTATTACAATTGCTCTGTAGTACACCTTGAGGTCAGGCATGGTGATTCTATCAGGGGTTCTTTTATTGTTGAGAAGAGTTTTTGCTAGCCTAGGTTTTTTTGTTATTCCAGATGAACTTGCAAATTGTCTTTTCTATTACCTTGAAGAATTGAGTTGGAATTTTGATGGGGATTGCATTGAATCTGTAGATTGCTTTAGGCATGATAGCCATTTTTACTATATTGATTCTACCAATCCATGAGCATGGGAGATCCTTCCATCTTCTGAGATCTTCCTCAATCTCTTTCTTCAGAGACTTGAAGTTCTTATCATACAAATCTTTCACTTCCTTTGTTAGAGTCACACCAAGATATTTTATATTGTTAGTGACTATTGTGAAGGGTGTTGTTTCCCTGATCTCTTTCTCAGCCCATTTACCCTTTGTATAGGGAAAGGCCATCGATTTGTTTGAGTTAATTCTATATCCAGCTACGTCACTGAAGCTGTTTATCAGGTTTAAGAGTTCTCTGGTGGAGTTTTTGGGATCACTTATATATACTATCATATCATCTGCAATAGCCATGGCTGCTGAGTAGAACACTGCTCCAAACAAAACAGAGACTCAGTGGCACTGGAGGGATGGCTCAGTGGTTAAGAGCACTTACTGTTATCCAGAGTTCAGTTCCTGGCATCCACATCGGGTGCCTCACAACTACCTGCAATGTCAGCTTCACTCACATGAGTATACCCAAAAACAGATGCACAAAACTAAAATAAACCTTAAAAAAAAAAAATTACTGTGTGGATTACCAAACCCACCCTTAAGTTTATTTATGAAAAAAAAAAAAGGATGTAGTTCCATTAAAAATAAGAACAAGATTAGAATGCTAAGTGACAGTACTGGTAAATGGTGGGGATATCCTCTGAATACACCTTTGGTCTATTGTTGATCTTCCAAGAAGAATACAATCAAGATTATAATCAATTTATCAAATGATAGCTAGGGCCGAAAGAGTAGATTGCAAGTTAGTGTTACCAATCTTTTCAAAAGAGCCTGTGAATGCTCATATTATACATTTATCCCATGTCCATATCTTTTAAGATGTACAGTAGAAATACACAAAAGTCTGACCATGGTGGGTGGCAGGGTGGCTTTATAGGGAGATAACTTTAAAGTTTATGGAGTGTTTATATGGTGTTAGAGGTTACACTCCTTCTGCCCCAAAGCGTCATGTGTCACTTTCAAAATCACGAAAAAAAAAATTAAATGATACGTTTCCAGTATAGATGAAATTGCATGAGTCACATGGAGCTATTATGCCAGTTATTCATGAAAATATTTCAGCAACAGGAGTAGAAGCAAGACTGTTCTGCTACTGAAGCCAAGACAAATAATCTAAGGAGTCGCTCCGAAGTTAGTTTAAAATTCCTACAGTTGCTGCTTCTTATGGGGACTGCAGTGATAGAAGAATGCTCCTAGACAAACCTGCAGTGGAGATTATCCCAACATAATTTTCACAACAGAAAATTCAAGGCACGGTATTGCTGTTTGGACCCCAGTCATCCCCTTCTGGTTTCTTCCAGCCCTTCTGACCTGGAAACACAGGAAATATTAATTGCCTGGCAAATATTAAATTGTTTTTTAGAGTTATGCTTTGTTTGTCCTGCTGTGAATTATTTGAGATAGTTGCCAAAGTTGAAATATTGGGATCCTCCATCAAGAGCTCGGGGGTCTTCTTAAAAACACAGACTTTGTTAGGGTTGAATCTTGGCTCATTTGCCTTACAAAACTGTCGCCAACCACTGTCTTTTCTCCCCCTCTCCTATTAGCCAATGCCCCAGTGAATGGGTTTTGCCACACTTTGATGTTGTGTCCCACAAATATGGTCCCAAAGACTCACACATCCCTTCAATGCCTTCAGTTGTTGTCACCTTGAATCGCTAAAAGTTGAGAAGAATGCATTGTGTCATCCTACCTGTCCATCAGCAATTTACATTTGCAGGAAAGTAAGTCTAAATTATGTCTGAGCACACTTGATGTATCCATGAAATCAGGAGGAATAGCTTTGCCTGAGACACCAAAGACCTCATAGGGATTGTAGTTTCATCAGGGGTCACCATTAGAAAACTGAGATGATAAAGTCTGTTAAAATTAACCAAAGACCAAAGGTTCTCCTGTTGTAGAAATACCATGGCGGCCAGCTAAACACTGTACAATGCTCCCACCCTGTGGCCAAATCATAAAGCAGCTCCTTTATCGTTACATGAGGTCATCACGCCATCTTCTGGGAAATTCTGGGACTGCATGACATGCTATAAAAACATTCAAAAGCCCCAAATCTAAAAATTCACACTAAGTTGTGTGCATGACTGCAAACTGTGGTTTACTAATTGTGGATAGCTGTGGCATCACCTGGCAAATGCCTAGGACATCATAGAATCTTGGTTCTAGGAGATAATGAAGATGTTTACACCAGGAAGTTGAGGAACAGTTATGTTGGAGGAGAAAAGACTGAGAAAGTCCCCAATCCAGATGCTTTGTGTTGGCGATTCCCAAATGTTTCCTGTTGACATCAAAACTAGATAATTGCGGGTAGTGGTGGCACATGCCTTTCTTTAATTCCAGCACCTGGGAGGCAGAGGCAGGCAGATTTCTGAATTGAAGGCCAACCTGGCCTACAGAGGGAGTTCCAGGAAAGCCAGGGCTATACAGAGAAACCCTGTCTCGAAAAACAAAACAAAACAACTAGCTAATATCGCGATAGAAATCTGAGGGTTTTGTTTTTGGTTTGTTTGTTTGCTTGCTTGCTTTTGTTTTTTGGCTCCTATCTGAGAAATTTTAATTCAATATGTCTTTTCTAGGATCCTTGTAATCTTCATTTTTAAGATCTCTTCTGATGGTTTAGTGAACACTATGCCTAGGGAATGGTGCTACCCACAGTGGACTGGGACTTCTCACATGAATTAAAACAATCCCCACAAACAAGTCAAATGTAGCCAATCTCTCACTGAGACTCTTCCCAGGTGATTCTAGATTATATCAAGTAGACAATTAATAATAACAATCACATCAACGAAAAGGAAGAAGGTTTGTCAGAACACAAAGGGAATTCCAGGTTAGCAAGAGTTGGTATTAGTGCTGGAAGTATAAGGGAGAGAAAACTGCAGATTGTACCTGTGTCTCTGCATTACTACATCACACACACAGCCACTACCAAGGCTTTCATTTCTTGCCCCTTGATTCCATTGTTTCCAGAAGAAATGGGAAATATGGAAAAGCTGGGAGGCAAAGGGAGAAAATATAAAGACTACAGCCAGCACAACATAGCTTATGAGAAGGGTATAATGGTAAGTAGTCTCTGGCATGAACCCCTATTGCATGCTAGCTGAGGAGGGGGGTGGGGGCAATGAGAAGAGAAAGTCTGCAGTAGCCACTGAAGGAAATATACCAAGAACACAGATTTCTAAGCCCCAACAGTAACAATTTTCATAGCAATGCTCAGAAAGTTTTTTTTTTTTTTTCTAGATGGGCGGGACTGTTAACGGAATGAATTTTCAGTTAAAAGGACAGCATCCGGATGTTGAGAGTGTGCTACCTTAAGCCTCATTTTATCTTGTTTTAAATGAAGGTCTGAAACCAATGCGATCTTGGCGCCTTGTCAGCTCTAGCAGACCCAATATCAACTGCTCAAATATCACACGGTAGTCAGAACCACCACCCAACTTCCTTTCTACTTGAGAATAAGCCTATGCCAGATATAGATGACCCTAAGGAACTTGAATATTCTTTGTGGTAGGGCCTGTTAGGGTCATAGTTCGTGGGTGAAGAAGTAAGGTTTACAGAGGTTATGAAACTCATTTAAGTATTCACAGCTTGTAAGCAGCAGAGCAAGGCTTATAGGCCACATACACTGGGCTCAACCATTACTCTATACCACAGCTTCTTAGAGTGTGGATTGTGACAAACTTACGTTGGGATGGAGTCAGGAAACAGTAAAGTGCCTTTTTATCTTTCTGTCTCTTCATATATCTCTATCTCTATCTCTATCTCTATATCTATCTATCTATCTATCTATCTATCTATCTATCTATCTATCTATCTATCTATCTTGCTGTCTGCTTTCTTTATCTCTTCCTCCTCGGCTGTATTTCCTTAATAAAAGTTTTCTGATGGTGGAGCAAGGAAAATGAATTTGAACTTACACAGGAGTTTTGGGCAGCATTAGCCTGTTTTATCAGGACTTCTTAGTAGCTTTGACTCTGCACATACTTTGTCCTGCCCATGCCGTCCTGCCTTGTAATGCTAACAAACTCCTCAGGCTCAAACACCCTATGCATTCCAGGCTTGCATAAGGTATGGATTTGAATCGTTTCCTAGGATTTTCAAGGTTTGGTACTCATACAGTAACAGTGGTTTACCCATAGAAAACAAAGATGGTAGTACATCTCTAGTGTCATTATTACTCAGCATATATTAGATTACTATCTTTTGGGTTTGACTATGTTAGGATGATTGATTTTAAAAATCACAATTTAGGTTACTGACTTGAGTTGCACACAGAATTCATTCCAGGAATTCTGGCTTGGGATTAAGACAATTTCTAACAATTTCTGAAATTGCTCTAAACATACTTCTGCAAACTTGTACAAGGTTGTGCTCTCAGCGTTGGTGATTATAAAGCCAAAATTCAGTGAGCTTTAAAGGATGGCGAAGATGCTCTTAGTCCTGCTGCATTGAATATTCTGCCAAGACTTAGTTCATATAAAAAAGAGCACATCTACATCATTAGTATAAAATTTCCTTTTATCTTTAATGCAGGATAAAATTATATATATATTGAAGAATTGTTTTAAATTTCCTTACTACTTACTATCAGAAAAATGTTTGATTTATGCAGCAATTTTATATACCTATATACTGGGGTCATGTACAAATATGTCAGGTGAAAGCTGATCATGAATCAAAGGTGGCCCACATTATTTCCCTCTTCAGATGACTGAAGTAATCAGTGAAAATATTCAGAAGATTCTTTAACAGTTCTGCCACTTGGAGTGTTTGGGTCCCCCAAATTCTAGACTTCAAGTTTGTTTTTAAAGTTGTTTCAAATCAAGGTTCCCAAATCTCTCCTTTAAAAAATTTTTATTGGTTATTATATTTATTTACAGTTCAAATGTATCCTTTCCCAGTTTCTCTTCCACAACCCCCCCTTCCATCCCCCTCCCTTTTGCCCCTGTGAGGGTGCTCCCCCACCCACCACTCTAATATAGGACTCAGAGCCTTTGGAAGACTAGTTTGGGCCTTTCTGTAAGTAGACACCACCTTACCTGGACTTTATCATTATATTTGACCTCCTGTGGTTTGGACGACACTAAGGTGAAATGGATTAAGGAACTTGTGTCTACTTTTGGAACTGAAATCTCTCTTGCTGTATGTATTTTGGAGATGTGTGACCGGAATTCTGTATATCAGCTACATTCTTTCATTTCTTGGTCGATTTCACTTCCCAGCTCCCTCAGACCTCTCACAACCCACATGGAAACATAGATGACCAAATGAGCATCTAACAGGGGACGCTCTGCAAGCAGAGCTAGGAGAGTCCCACATTCCCTGTGTCAGGAACTCCCCCATCTTTGCCAGTAGGACACTGCCTCAGTCTTTCAGGTGTGTCTCAGATGTCTGCATGTCTATGCTGAGTCTTTGCAGACACTCAGAAACAGCTGAGCCTTCCAGTTTGAGTCCCCGTATCACTTACCCGTAAACACCAATTATGATGCTTATCTTTGTTTGTGTCTGTATCTTCTTTCTATCTGTGAACAGGGTTTCATTTTCACAGAAGTATAAGGCAGGGTTGGGACATCATCAGTCTGCGGGCCAGCTGCCAAGCTGTCTCCAGCTTCCCCTCCCATCCCCGAATACTCAGCTACCTTGGCACATTCTACAACCAAGTCCTCAGTCTCAAAGGCCTGTGAACTCATATTTCAATTTCTAAAATCTGTAGTTCTCCCAAGAGTTTTTCTCATAGTAACTGATTCTAACAAGTTTTAAAGGAAGGTTGACAATGGCCTGGTGTAAATTTATAGTAAATAACACCCTGGCATAATCATATATTTGTATGATCAGAAATGTTTATCAATCAAGAGATAAGGAGTATTAGTCACATGATCAGAAATAACTGCTGGGTCAACCTGTATTGTAGCACTTATCTGTTGAAAGCAGAGAAGAGCCTTATAAAGCTGGAATGGAGGAACCATTGTTATGGTCTGCCTGATCTCCTTGATGGCAATCTCTACCAGCATTCATTCCCAAGAGTGGCATACAACTGATTTCAGCATCACTTTTTTTGTATCAGAATCTGACCCCTTGACTGCCAACACATTGTTGAATGTCTTCATATTCTTTTTTCCAGTGATTGATATCCATCTCTCGATTTCCTCCCACAGCTGGCATGACTCTCATTCATTGTGAGATGTTCCTAGTCGTTTTTTGCAGAAAAATCCCCCATGCGTGGTCTCCCAGTAAGCACTCAGACAGAGTCTTCCTTCTGTTCTGGTGTGTGCCGCACCCCCTGGCTCAGTATAAATTCTCAGAAGTGTTTTCATTGCTTTATATTTTTCCATTTAACTTTGGTTCTTTTTAGTAATTCTTCAGGAGTTTCCTATAATGTGTTTTGTTCATATTTATTCTCTCTTTCAACTCGTCTCCAATTCAGCTTCCATTCTTATGCCCCCCAAGTTTGTATCATTAAAAGAAAAATCATTCAAGACCAGTTTTGATATATTTCTAGATATAGTGTTTTCTTTTAAAGTTGTCAGCTTATCAGGGGCTACAGTGTTAGAAGAATATATGTCCCCTTCTTCCAGAATGTAATGATTGTCAATAGCTCCACAGCTTGGGGGGGGTAGAGGGGAGGGCTGTGTGCTCAGTTTTTCTCTCCGTGCTGGGATTTGGTCTGTCTTGGGCTTACACACATTTTGTACATGCTTGTGGGTTCATATTTGCAGCTTCCCTGTGACATTTGCTAGATCTGAAGATGACATTCTTTTGTTCTCCTCTTCTACCACCTCCAGCTCTTTCTGTACCTCTTTCTATGATTCTTGAGCCTTGGTAGGGAAGGGGCATTATTGGTATACATTTCTCTATAGGGTCAAACATTCTGCATTCTCTGATGTACACACACACATACACACATACATAGACTGGTTGTATGTAATCACAATCTACTTCAATTAGAAGCTTCTCCTACGAGAGATGGGCAATGCATTCATCTAAGAGAATACAATGTTAAGCTATTAGGAGCCAATTCAGTTTTATGTCCATTTACCACCATAAGAGTAGCTGGTTAGTTTCTAGGGCCTATGACCAGCTAGCTCAAGCTTCTCCCTCTGTGCTGTCCCTGCACTGACTGTAACCAGGAAATAGGAGCCAAATAAACGCATTCCTTCTTCATGTTTTGTTGCTGTTTGTTTTTGTCTTTCTTTCTTAGAATGTTTGATCACAGCAACAGAAATGAAACTAGAACTCACAGTGTTAGTATCATCTGGAAACATAAAGATGCAAAATCATCAGACTCTTCTCGAACTTACCAATGAAGATGTTTCATCCACGTGTGGATCAACTGCCCTGCCCTTGCTCTACTCTAGTTAGGGGACTGCACATGATCTCAATGACACATTCGGAAAGTGGACAATTCAAGGCTCAAGCAGACCAAGGCCACCAGCATGCAATGTGGCAATAAGAAACTATAGCTAGGAAATCTGAAGATGTGCTATCCAGGCAACAGGTAAACGTTGTATATGCAAAGTCCAAAGTCATATAAAATCAAAAGAACATTTTGATTGGCATTAGAAATAAATACCACCATTTATCACATGCTGGGTAATATTCTAACAGAAATCGGAATAACTTCTCCCTCCTGAATGACCAAGTTATCAAAAAACAAATGTATTTGCCATTTGAAAATCTGCAAATATAAGACAAGGGGGAAAATAGCAAGAAAGCTTCCTGAGTTACTGCTCTCAGGAATGAACATGAGATGTGTTTATGGTTGGGTCAGGACTGGGCAGTTAGGAACACACATTCTGGACACTAGGTTATGAATGGCCTTTGTGATTTATAGTTCCTCTAATCAAGGATAGTGGCTGACTTGAAACTAATGTATAAGAGAAATTATGAAAATGAATCAACCTAGTGCCTTAATTGCTGTTCTATTGCTGTGAAGAGATCATGACCAAGAAATGTACAAAAGAAACCATTTGATTAGGGGTTTGCTTACAGTTTCAGAGGGTGAGTCCAGACCATCATGTCAGGGAGCATGGTGGCAGATAGGTGGCATAGTACTAGAGCAGTAGCTGAGAGCTTACATCTGATCCACAAGCAGGAGGGAGAGAGAGAGGAAAGCAGGAAAGGAGGGAGATGGGGAGGGACAGGGACTGGGACAGGGAGAAAAAGAGAGAAAACACGTCAGGCATAGGCTTTCGAAACCTCAAAGCTTTCCAATACCCAATGACACACCTCCTCCAACAGGGTCATTTCTCTTCCTCCCAGTCCTTCCTATGCAGTTCACCAACTAGGAACCAAATATTCAAATATAGGAGCCTGTGGGAATTGGAGCCATTCTTATTCAAACCACCACACCATCCATGTTACTACATGTTTCCTGGATGATTTCTTCTGCTTCCTTGATTGAAACGTAAATGTTGTTGTTGTTAGTGTGTGTGTGTGTATGTGTGGGCTTATTTTGAATGTATGTACACAGAGGCCATGGCATGAGTGCTGAGGTCAGAAGGCAACCTTTTTGAATTGAGTCTCTCCCTCTCTTTATGTGAGTTACAGGGATGAAGCCAGGCTACCAGGCTTGCAGGGCAAGCATCACTACCCACTGAGCAATTGTATCAGTTGTTGGTTGGCATTTATATATGTCTATAACTACCAACAGAACATTTTTGGGGCCAAGTGGGTCCTTGAAAACTGTATCCTTCTCCTCCAATGGATAGACAATTACCATTTGTCCAAGAACATGTCTTAATGTTCTTGAATAATCACAATTGTGTTCACTTCATTTTTGAAAGGGCACTAAGTTTGATAATATACAATGTATTGTCTCCACCATCTTCTCCTATGTACTTGACATCTAGCTACTGAGAGGCTCCAGGTGTTAAATACTTCTCCACTTCTTCTGCTATTTATGTAAGCACAGAGGGAATAAGGAGCTGAAGTTATTCCGTGGACAATTTTCACTTCAGGATCTTCGTTTCTCCAATTCCTGGACTTAGAAATAATTTTATTTCCTTGGTCTGATGAAAGGCTGGGGCATTATGGAAGACTAATCTTGTCATTAGAATTTTATCTTCAAAATTTACTGTGACCAAGTGCCTCCACCACTTTTCACACCTACTTGGGTCATTTCTGTCTCATGTCTACTCTTTGAGACCTTTGAAGGAAGATCTAGTTGATCTATATATCTCCCTCCTGTGCATGGTAGAATGTCTGTCTCTCATATCCCTCCTCCACATGCCAATCTGTGTGTCACCTGTCCCATGTGTCATCAGAAAAGGAAATGAGTGCAGAACACGATGAACTTAGGGGAACTACTACTTCAGAGACTGCCTCCTGACAAAGGAAACACATATATGCCTAATGTATGGTGCTAAAGAAAAGTGGCCATAGATCAAGTTCTAAGGTACAACCTATCCCAGCATGTAATATTTTAGAAAGTCCCTGTAACTCACGCAGATATTATCTGGAAGGAGGAGGAGGAAGAGGAGAAGAAGAAAGAGGAGGAGGAAGAAGAGGAGGAGGAGGAGAAGGAGAAGAGACATCACAAACACCTTCATATTCTGCAATGTTTGTAGAAGAGGGTGCTCAAATACTCCAGCTCACTTACCAGCTCATTCTGTCCAGAGCTGTTAGGACCACTGCTTTGTGTCTCTCCTTAGCCTCTGCAGGTTCTATAAAACAAACATCAGCCACTTCTAACAGACCAAAGTCTCCTTCACTCAGATTCAGTACATGGTCTACAGAGATGATTCAACCTAGCTTGTCACTATTTGCCACATTCCCTTCCTGAGTTACAAGTCAAAAGGCTCTTTTCTATTTATTAATATGTCCCCCTCAAGTCTACTACAGGTAATTGGGACTGTTTTATTTTTAACTTTTATTTCTTTTATTTATATTTGTGTTACAATTACATGGTATTGTATGTATTTCCATACATGTATATGTCAATGTATATCAGGCTATATTTACAAGAGCAAGGATACAGACCATTATCAGCATTCCAATACATTTCTTTGTTTTGTACTCTTATATTCAGTCTCCTCCTTCTCCCATCCCTGACAACCACTGCATATTTTCTGTTCTATTAAAATTTCCAGAATGTCATATAAAGGAATGGCACAATATACAAACTTTCTGAGACCAGGCTCTTGTACTTAGCACAGTGGTACTTAACCAGGAAGTTTGGACAGATGGAGGGGGTTTCAGCTGGTCGGACTCTGGAGGGAAATGTGCTATCGCCATCTAGTGGAGAAAATTCAAGCTTGTGCCAAAAGACCACAGTACACAGGAGCTCCACACAACCCAAAGTCAGCAATTCAGACTTTGACAAACTTTGATCATGGGGTGCATCCATTCATGTGGTTACATGTATCAATAGTATATGAATTTTAACTGCTCGGCTATATTCCATGTGTAGATGGGACACAATGGCATCCATTTCGCCCCAGAAAGGTATTTTGGTTATTTGCAAATTTGGGTAATCATGAAAAATAAGGTAGTGAACATTTTATTCACAAATCTTAAATGAATATTCCCTTCAATCACTGTTTGATATTTTTACCTCTTGTTTTTCATGTTTTCTTACAAATAAGTTAGTAGTGTCTTGAAGTTCATGAAATTATAGCAGTCAATAACAATTCTAAAGACTCAATTGTTGAACTTCATTGGTGCGTACAAATTGTGGGAAAATCCTGCTAATTAAGGTCAAAGTCTAGCAATGTCAGGAAAGCCTTTTGGGCTTGGTGCAAAGTGGAGGACTCCCTTTACTAGCAGGGTTTCCCCTTCTTCGACCTTAACCCCCACACACTTCTATCTGGGAAATGTCATGTAGCCTTGGTTAAGATTACAGGTTCAACTTCCTTTCTCCCAATAAGAACTGGTTCAGCTAGCCCCTGATATTCCTACAATGCCTCCTCATACTAATGAGGTATCTAGATACCTTAGCTTTTAGCCAATGACCTCTGCCCACCCTCGATATTCCTACCCCCTTCCCCCAAACTATAAAACCATGGAATCACCCCAAGTAAAATGATCTGTCTCCCCGCGGTCGATCCCCATATATCATCATTATCTTATGTACTCACAAGGCTTTTAAACCCCCCAAGTTCCCCAGGCCCTGCCCATCTTCCTCCACTCTGCTCCATTTGCCTTTGTGGCTTGATACCCACTGGAGGATCCCTGTGGCAGGGAGGGCCACACAAATGTAGAGAAATGTGTAGAAAGCCACTCTTGTGCCACAGTGGATCTTTGCTTAGAGACTACCCAAAGAGAGTCTAAGCTTTGTGTCTGCAGTCGATTTACAGGCTCTCTGCAAGCAGAAATTAAGTCTACAGTACAGATGCTTCCTCTGCGTAGACCATTGCCCATTGCTTCTTGAATCAAGGTAGGTCAACAAGCCTAATGGTCACCTCACAATATTGAACTCTTTAACATTCACCTAGAGAGGGAAGGAGAGGCTCACAGGACAGATGAACTTACAAATCTCAAGAGATTTCCAAATGTCACAAGTGTTGCAGAATCCTTGTGAGACCCCTTCTTTGAGATCTATAAAAGGCAAGTAATTGCCAAGGTGGTGGTTTGCATTTTAGAGCTTCCTGTATTCCTTGGTAGCCTAGGTTACTTCCTAGGGTTCTTTGAGTCATCAGTGTCTTGTCAGTTACCCAAATAAGCAGTTCCCCAGGCTGGATCTGAACAGAGTCGGTTCTTCGGTCTGTCGGTGCCTTTTCCAGCTGGGGTGAATAAGCATTTCTTCACATTTTCCTAGAAAATATCACATGTACTTGGCGACTGAGCAGAGACTTAAAAATGTATGTGAGTGGAATGCTTCAGGGTGAGACACAGGGTGGCCCTCTCCACTATGTGTGAGAGATGTTGTGGCTCTTAGCTATAGTGACAGCTGCTTATCGCCCCTTCTGTAGCTGATAAGATACACAGCTGAAGCTGAGCTTTTTGCCCAGAGGGATTTGCCCACTTAAGGAAAAGGTTACAGCAGGAAAGGACAAGCAGATGGTATTCTCCATGTTAGTATTGAGATCCAGTAGATTGGATAATAGAGAGAGTGAGATGAAGGTATGGGCTTGCTATTTCTTATATCTGGGGACTATGAGGGAAGGAGAGTACAGATTAGATCTTTGTTAAAGATCTCATTCCAGTATTCAAAACATAGAGGAAAGGAGCCAAGGAAGGGAAGAATGAAAGAAAAGTAACAGGGGTGCCTCTTAGGTCCAATCTTTAATGAAGAAAAAAAAAGCACACCTGAGTCGCTCAAAACAAGTATAGAAAAAAATGTGTTGTATGTAGCAGAGATCCAAGAAGGAAAAAGAAAATGTCAGAAAGCCAGGCACTGTGCCTGTGAGCTTTGGAAGGCTTTAAAGCCAAAAACATGAATGGCACGTGCGATCACCTTCTATGTGGAGGAAGATCATGTGGTAGAGAGTCACCCCAGTTGCAACTGTGTATGGTGATGGAAGTTAGTGGCTACAAGTTAGGGTAACTGGAGGCCCTGGGGGAAAGTGAGTTGCAGGTTTTGTTACTTCATTAATATGCAGAGCTTGGCCTTGGATGCTATTGCTGTCTGTGATTAATTCAAAGCAACTTCCCAAGATTACTGGGAACAATGAGCACCAATGGTTGGATATGGAGATAGGGTTGCTCATCTGATAATATTAGGCTTCTCTTAGAAGTGGGCAATTATCCCCCAACTCTGAAAATTATACATATATTCTCCTTTGCCAGAAAGAAGTATGCTAGAGCATACTAATTCTATGGGATTTTGCCTAAGGGTGCAAACTTTAAGGATAGTCATAGTTAAATGAAGTAGTAGTTTGTAAGCTACGGTCTGCAAGGCTAAGAAATTATTTCTCTATCCCAAGGCCCCTTTAACGGCTATCTGTGGTGGGTGAAGAGGCTGTGTTACTTAGGGAGAATGACTACAGACTGTCGAGGGCTAAGTGGCCTGATGTCCTAGATCCATGCTGCTGTCACCAATATGACTATTTTTTACAACACTGAGAGGAGTGATATGATCTTTTCTTTATTTATTAAGTCTCAGTGATGATTTTATTAGATTCATTTTGGTTTTTGTTCACCATTATTTACCAGGTCATAGAATAAATTTATGCTTGGTTGGCATTCACAACGGTGAATCTTCAATAGGTCCTGCCTTGGTAAAAATGTTATTACTTGATACTCACCCATGGTAATCTCTTAGATTTGCCTTTGTAAAGACAGTAAAATAAGAAGTTAAAGAATTTCAAGGAGGGTAGATGGAAAAGAGCCTCAGAAGCTATATGGTGGTTGATAGAAAATCTAAGTACCAGGGGTAGGGGAATAACCCCTGACATCCCTTCCCAACATATAGGCTATTGATACTGATGTTGTTTGCGTGCCTGACGATGCAATGGTGATACCACTATTATAAGTGTAGCAATTTTTTTCCAAGTGTATTTAAGGTTCTGTTCACAGAAAGGAATCTGTATTTGCTACTGGAAGCCTAGACAAAAGTCTGTGACTGGGATAACAAACTTCTGTAAGGACACAACTGCTCTTGTTTTGTTAAAATGATATGATGTGGCTATTAAAAATTAATTCTCTTCTGTCATAATTAGTATCAATTGTCAATTTGACAGAGTTTAGTTGCCTGGGAGATGGGTTTCTGGACTTGTCTGTGGGGGACTATCTTGCCTGCTTTAATTAAGATTGGAAGACCTGTCCAAGTGTGAATGGCACCATTCCTTAGGCAGTGGATCCAGGACTGAGCAGCCCTGTGTTTACATTGCTGTCTTCTGACTGCAGATATAATATGATTAGTAGCTTCAAGCTCCTGATTTAATTGCTGTGACTTTTCTGACTCAGTGGACTGTAGCTTTAACTATGAGCTACAACAAGCCATTCCTTCCTTCAGCTGATTTTTTTTCAGGGTATTTTGTTATACCAACATGAAATAAACTAAGCCATCTGTGATGGTTTGTGTATATTCAGCCCAGGGAGTGGCACTATTAGACGGTATGACACTGTTGGAGTAGGTGTGGCCTTGTTGTAGTGGGGGTATCACTGATGGTGTGGGCTTTAAGACACTCATTCTAGCTGCCTGAAAGTGAGTATTCTGTTAGCAGTCTTCAGATAAAGATGTAGAACTCTCAGCTCCTCCTGCATTATGCCTTCCTGGATGTTTTCATGCTCCTACCTTGATGATACTGGACTGAACCTCTGAACCTCTAAGCCTGCCCCAACTAAATGTTTCCAGAAGACTTGCCTTGGTCATGGTGTCTTTTCACAGCAGTAAAACCCTAAGTAAGACACCATCTCGGGAACATTTACGTATGCCCATGGGTTCTGACTGTTGTCAGATGAAGTTGAAGGAAACTTACTTTACTGTGGGAGCGGTTACTATGGAGACTGTGATTACTCAAACTGTTGGTAGGGAGTGCCTGTTGTTGTGGTCCATACTGTTGCTGTGTCACAGCAACTCAAAACTTAGCTCTAAATGACAGAGAATAATCATAAACCTACATCACCTGTCCCAGGTTCAATGACCACCATGGGACATGGGGTGCGAAGAACGTCAGAGCCAGAGAAAGTTGAGGTTTGCTATGTAACTGTTTGATCTGGGTATAGCCATTGCCTCGCTGGATAAGAGGACTTATCATCCTGGTGAGACCTGCATAAGAGGACAGACTAACATTCCTTGGCATAGAGAGAGTGGCAGCTCGTGGGAACTATGGGTCTCCCAAGTGTTATAAAATTTGATGAGACTTAACCCCTTCTTGAGGTTAGTGAAAAGACAATTGACTAGCAAGGCATGGGACTCTCCATTGCTGGAAGGACATTTCAGTAACCTTCCCCCATAAACCCCGGATTTGTCCATGTTGTGGTTGGGACATTTCCATCATGCCCGTGAGTTACCTAGAGAATTTTGGGGGACTGTGGGTGCATTTGAATGTACTGTCAATAAATCCTTGAACAATCCTTTCTGTGGTTTGTTGGTTAGTTCTGTGTCTGGAGTCAAAAGACAATTCTTTATACCTCCCTGGGAAAAGTCACATTATAAAACCTTGGTAAACATTTTGTAAATGGTCTTAAGAAGCATTGTGGAGGGACGGCCTAAGCCTGGGCTTATCTAATCACCGAGACAGTGTTAATTATTGGTTAGTAATTTAGAATCTGGGTTTATAAGACAGTATCTCTCAAACCCCTAGCTTACTACTAAGCTAACAAAATAGAGGCTCTGCTTGGAAAGAAGAAGTTTCACAATGACCTCAATTACAGTCTACAATAAGCAGCAGGAATCACTCCCAGGGAGGGAGGGTGGTCTGATTCTCAGAGGTTCCACATTATAATACAGAAAAATGTTTGGTTTCCACATTACATGCCACAGGAGAAGACAGGAAAAGAGATGGAAGGTAGCTCATCTACATGGTAAAACAGTCCTGAGCATGGACATATAGGTCCCTTCTGAATGAAGACATTAGGTCGACCATCCTAAATACCCTCAAAGAGATTAAGAAAAGCACAGAAAAAAACTAAAGAAACCTGGAAAAAATACCTTGTTAAATACAGATGACAGGAAAAAGTTAGAAAATATTAAAACAAACCAAATAGAAACTATGGAGTTCAAAAGTAAAAAATCTGAAATAAAAATGTATTATTTTTCACATAATTCATTTTTTATTCACATTACTACATCCCAATGGCAGCCCCCTTCCTTCTCTCCTTCCAAATCCCTCCCCAGTTATCCCTTCCCATCAGAGAAGAGGAAGCCTACCTTGGGTACCACTCTACCCGGTACATCAAGTCCCAGCAGGACTAAGCACCTCCTGTCCCACTGAAGCCCAACTGGACAGTCCAGGTCTGGGAAGGGGATCCAGTGGCAGACAACAGAGTCACAGACAGCTCCTGCCTCAATTGTTAGGGGATCTAAATGAAGACCAAGCTACACATCTGCCTCACATATGGGTAGAACCTAGGTCCAGCCTGTTTGTGCTCTTTGTTTGCTAGTTGAGTCTCCGAGAGCCTCTATGGGCCCATGTTAGTTGACACTGTGGGTCTTGTTTTGTTGGCCTCGACCCCTCAAGCTCACTCAGTTCTATCACCAGCTCTTGTGACAGACTTCTCAAGCTTGGCCTGATGTTTGGCTGTGAGTCTCTACATCTGTTTCCATCTGCTGCTGGATGAAGCCTCTCAGGAGACAATTATGCTAGATTCCTATCTTTAAGCATAGAAGAGTATCATTAATAGTGTCAGGGGTTGGCTACCTCCCATGGGATAGGTCTCAAGTTGGGCCAGTCACTGGTTGGCTGTTCTCTCAGTTTGTGTACCATCTTTATCCCTGTACATCTTGTAGGCAAGACAAATTATGGGTTGAAGGTTTTGTGAGTGTGTTGATGTCCCGCTTCTTCCACTGAAAGTCCTACCCGGCTATAGGAGGTGGTCACCTCAGTCTCTATGTCCTCTGCTGGTAGGACTCTTAAATAAAGAGGAGGATGCATTTGACAATGAAGAGACACGGGGTGAAGACAAAGACAAGGATGGTGATGGTGGTAGTAATGATGGTGGTGATGATGATGATGTATATGATAAGATGAAGAGGAGGCCCAAGAAGACATCATGGAGACTACAGCATCCAAGGGAAAGAAAGCTCTTACAAAAGTTGCTGTTGTAAGAGCCAAGAACATGGCCAAGGAGAAAGATGAAGAGAGACAAGATGAAGAAGAGAAAGATGAGTCTGTTAAAGCAAGACCTAAAAATCACAAGAAGAAAACAACCAAATAGTCGCTCGTGAAGCCACAGACGACCCAGAGTGGAAGGCTCAGCACCCACAGCGTCTGTCAATCAACTCATTGAGCTCAGCACCTACAGCATCTGTCAATCAACTCATTGAGCTCAGCACCCACAGCGTCTGTCAATCAACTCATTGAGCTCAGCACCCACAGCATCTGTCAATCAACTCATTGAGCTCAGCACCCACAGTGTCTGTCAATCAACTCATTGAGCTCAGCACCCACAGCATCTGTCAATCAACTCATTGAGCTCAGCACCCTCAGTGTCTGTCAATCAACTCATTGAAAACCTGAATCTTAACACACCTGTCTCCAAATGAAAGCTCCATCCATCAATGTTCTGCTGAAGATGATCTTGCTATTGAGCCTGTCAGAAAGGCCATTCATAAGATGTCCAGTCAGCTGAACTTCGAATCTGATGAATATCCAGAAAAACACAAAAAGGCTTTAAGATCACTGTTTTCAAGGTCTTGGACAATGACATTAAACTAGAGAGAGAAAAAGAAAGACAGTGAGAAAGTTCTATTTCCAAAAACATTTTTGGTCCCCAAACTCTCAACATCACTCAGAATTAATGAAAAATCTTTTATTAAAGTGAGTTATTTTTAAAAAGAAGAAGACATTAATAAATTTCTGAACAGATCAAACCTAATGGAATCTGTCACTTTTAGCAATCTGTCACAAGCACTGGTAGAGAATGCTTGCGACACGGTGAAAGGACCCTTGGTAGGAAGCTGAGCCCATATGCAAACGCAAAGCTAAAAATGAAATCAGAAGAACAGCAGACATAGCACATGGGCAAAGATAGCACGGACAGAAATAAAAACTCTGTATCATTGTCTTGGGGGTTTCAAGGTTGCATGCTTTCAGACAACTTAAAAGTCACATGAATGAAGCCAAACACATAAGAGCAACTATTGCAGTGTGGAATGATATAGTTTATGAATATAGTTTGTGAATATTGCAATATATAGTTGCAGAGAAGATGTATTGGGTCAAGATTTTATGTGTCAAGTGAGGTTGATTTGGTATTAATTCAAGTGTGATCGTAATCAATTTAAAATATTAATCATGACATACAGCCACGTTTGAAACATTGTAAATGCACAGAGGGGAATTCTAAAGAAAAAGGATAGTGAAATCCAACAAGAAAACCTCATGTGTATTAGACAAGACAGCATTCTCAAAATCAGTACAAGAGAGACAAGACATACCATGCACTGACAAAGGCTTCGTCTGCCAGGAACATGTAATGATTGCAAACACACATAACTTCAAACAGAGCTTCAAAACAGCAAGCAGGCCTGTGTCTTCCATTACGTGAACACACAGTACTGCTCCTTTTGATTATATGGTCTGTAACTTTTCCTCAGTTTCCTTTTAGGGCCCCACTTTACAGACACTCTATGCTGTCTAGATTCATACCTCAGTACTGCCCGTCAGCTCCTGTTGTCAGTGTGTGTTGTTTCTTCTGTTTCACATCCCAGTTGCTTATTGCTGCCATTTGGAAAACAATTCCTTTCTGTGTATTTCCCTTGTATCTTCTTTCCTTTCTATGCTCACTCATCTCTTTTTCTCTGGTGCATGTTATAGACAAGTATTTTGGTGCAATTTACTCATTATAGAATTATCCAACCATCTATGTTATGACAGTTGTGATCTAAGATGCACTAAGTGTAACCCTCTGGCTTTCTTTTGATTGACATGCCCCTGGTGTGTATGTACCCATTGCCTTACTCTAACCTCTCTGTGTCATCTTACTGAAAGCGAGTTTATTATAGGCAAAGTAGAGTCAGGCTTTATTTTTCACTCACTTTAGTAATTTCCGTCTTTTATATGTTGTTATGTAGACTTCTCAAATTTACTACAATCACTCATATGCATGTTTCTGTTGCTGTGACAGAATACTCAAGGGAAGTAATTTAAATAGAGGAAAGGTATATTTTGTCTCATGGTTCCAGAAATTTCCGGCGACAGCTGCCTAGCATCGTTGATTTTAGGCCTGTGGCAAAGTCGAAGCATCAGGACAAATGGGCAAGGTAGAGGAAAGTTGCTCCCCACACTGTGTGCTGGAAGCAGAGAACGCTAGAAAGAGATGGACAAGATACACTCTTAAAGCCCCACCTCCAAGGGACCACTTGCTCCAACCAGGCTCCAATCTACAATCTGCAACACCTGCAAATGAAGCTATCTTCTTACAAGTTCAGTGGACTATAGGCTTTGATTTTTCTCAAGTTAATTTTAATAACGGTTTTTAAACACTTGAACCTCCCTTCTAACCTACCACCCTCTAGAGGTAGTGGGAAAGAATGGTTATTAGGATACTGGAGAAATGGCCTGTTTAGAAATTGTTCTATGGAGCAAATCCTATCTGTGTTGTCAGGAAATCAGCAGTTCAGTTCACAGGAATCATCAGATCCACTTGCAAACACATCACAAATATACCAGCATCCAGTTTGGTAGTGTCTGGGATAGTAAACACAAATCAGCAGCAGGGGCATGAACTAGCAGAGACAGCCAGGCCTCAGACAAACTAGCCAGAGTCATCAGGAGGGATTAGAATCGGCAGGGACACCAGGAGAAGTTCTTTGCTGTGCCTCTCCCAGGTAATTGAAGAACAGCAAAGAAGAATCATTGCAGAGATAGCTATGCAATCAGGCCACGCTAAGAATTTGTCACTGTTTTTTGGGTCCTATTTCTACTCCTTCCAAACATCACATGTCCTCCATGAGTCTTGCCTAACCACATGTCTTTCCTCAGCATGTGAGTCTGTCTTAGGAAAACTGCAAGTGAGTCTGTATCAGCTGACATCACTCTGCCAGTCAGCACGAGTACACAGATGTGGCAAGAAACTGCAGGAACAGCAACAGAGGTTTTCAGTGCATTTCTGTCTATGGAGTCACAATAAATGGAGCTCAACAATAAACTGTAAAACAAACCAATACATACATGTCCTTCGCAAAGAATTCTTCATCACATGTCCTTTCACATGTCTGCTTTAGAAAAACACCCTTTCACCTATGTCTGCTTTAGGAAAGTACTCCTTCACGTCTCCTCCAACAAAACACCACCTAACACAACTGACTTTCCAAAGAACTCTTAAGTTTCCACTCTAATGGACTACTATTAAAAATAAAAACCTGTGTGATCAGACACGTCCCCAAAGCCTCACAGTGGGTAGCCAACCTTGAACTCATAGGCATTCTGGGAGACAGTTGACCTTCAAACCACTGCAGCTAACTGCTCTGCTTCGGTTTTCTCTTGACTGCATTTTTGCTTTGTTTTCCTCTTGTTCTGATGTCTCTCATTTTATGTATCTTTTATATGATTTTCGACTTTCTAGTCTCCACTGGTCTATTAATTATACTCTATTTGAGAAAACAAAATATTTATCTTAAGATTCAAACTATACGTTTATGCTACTCTATAAAGCCTCTTCTAAATAGCACTGTATCATTTTATTTGTAACACAGAATCATCCTTATGAAAGAATATCCCTAATTCCTATCTCCTATCCCATGTGACATCTCTGCCATTCATTTCAGTTATTCGTGTTAGAAATTACTATTTTAACTGCTATCTTAAAGGTGTAAAACGTTAGAATATTTTATTTTCCACATATTTATTTCTCTGATGCTCTCTCTTTAAGTAAATCTCAGCTGCTAGCCTATTTCATTTTCCCTGTCACTGAAGAGCACTTCTCCATTTATATACATTTGTGTTTGAGATATTTCCATTTCAATGTCTTTTGCAGAACAAATGCATAACCATTAAGTTCATATTTATTGTTCTTTGTATTCCTCTTTGAATTTTGAGAGGCACCCTCTCTGTATATAAACCTCTAGGTTACTATAATTTTCCCTAAACATTTAAAGATAAAGATATCATATTCCATTCTTTTTTCAGTTGCCTGATTGCTGACAAGAAATCACACACACATACACACCCCATATTTCTATGATCTGCTATTGGTAAAGTAAATTTTCATTGATTTCTAGAAAGTTTTTAATTTCTTTATTTCTTCTCTGATGCAGTGATCATTGAATAGAGACTTGTTCACTTTCATGTGTATGTGGGCTTTCTATTGTTTCTGCTGTTGTTGAAGTACAGCTTTAATCTATGGTGATCTAATAAGATGCATTGGGTTATTTCAAACTTTTTGTATGTGTTGACGTTAGCTTTGTGACTGACTATATGATCAGTTTTGGAGGTTCCAAAGGTTCCATGAGGTGCTAAGAAGAAAATTTATTTTTTTGTGTTTGGGTGAAATGTTCTCTAGATATTTTTTAGGTCCATTTGAATCATAATCTCTATTAGTTTCATTATTTTTCTGTTTAGTTTCTGTCTTGATGACCTGTCCATTTGGTGAGAATGGAGTGTTCAGGTCTCCCATAATTAATGTGTAGGGTTTAATGTGAGATTTAAGCTTTAGTAGCGTTTCTTTTTAAAATGTGGGTACCCTTGCATTTGGAGCATAAATGTTGAGAATTAAGATGTTTCTTGGTGGGTTTTTCCTTTGATGACTATGAATTGTCCTTCCCTGTCTCTTTTGATTACTTCTAGTCGATTGTCTGTTTTACTAGATATTAAACTCCAGCTTGTTTCTTGGGTCTATTTTCTTGGAAAACCTTTTTCTAGCCATTTATACTGAGACAATGTTGCTTTTTCTTTTTTTTTTTCTTTTTTTCTTTTTGTTGTTTTTTGTTGTTGTTTGTTTGTTTGCAGTAGGATGATGAATCCTGCTTCTTTATACATTTTTATGTATGAAAAATAGCCTATGTATTTTTACTGGGCAATTGAGCTCATTGATGTTGAGAGATATTAATGGTCAGTGATTGTTACTTCCTGTTATTTTGATATTGGTGGTGGTTGAGTGTGTATGTGCACACACATTTCTTTTTGGTTTTAATAGTATGAAATTATTTATTTCTTGTGTTTCCTTGAGTGTAGTTAGTCTCATTGGGCTGAAGTTTTCCTTCTAAAATCCTCTGTAAGGCTGGGTTAGTGGAGAGATATTGGTTGAATTTGGTTTTGTCATGGAATATCCTGGTGTCTCCATCTATAGTGATCGAAAGTTTTGCATGGTATAGTAGTCTTGGCTGACATTTGTAGTCTCATAGAGTCATCAAGACCTCTGCCCAGGCTCTTCTAGCTTTCAGAGTATCAGATGAGAAGTCAGGTGTCATTTTGATAGGTCTGCCTTTACTTTGTACTTGTTCTTTCCCCCCTACTACTTTTAAAATTCTTTCTTTGCTCTGTGCATTTGGTGTTTTGATTATTATCTGGCAGGAGTATTTTCTTTTCTGGTCTAATCTGTTTGGTATTCTGTAAGCTTCTTGAACCTTTATAGGCATCTCTTTCTTTAGGTTAAAGAAATTTTCTTCTATTATTTTGTAGAAGATATTTTCTAGGCCTTTAACTCTCAACTCTTCTTCTATTCCTATTATTCTTAGGTTTGGCCTTTTTATGGTGTCCTATATTCCCTTAAGGTGTTTAATCATGTCCTTTTTAAAGGCATCTATCATCTTTATAAGATTGGATTTAAGATCCTCTTCTTGTGCTTCAGTTTCATTAGGATATCCAGGGTTTGTTGCAGCAGGATAGCTGGGCTTTGGTAGTGCCATATTGCCCTGGGTCTTGTTGATTGTGTTCTTACACTGTCCTTTAGGCATCTGGATCTCCATGATGTTGGCTGGATGATCCTGATAGTAGGAGGATTTCTTGGGAAGGTGGGGGGAGCTGCGCACAAGACAATGGAGGTCAGGATAATTTACTCTGATGGCTGGACCTCAGGTAGACTCCACTCTGCAACATTTCAGATGGACTCTATTCTATAGGCTGGACTCTATTCACCCAGCTGGGGTGGTGGGCAGATCCAACTAGAATGAGTGGTCTGGCAGGGTTCCAAGCTGGTTTTTTGGGGCCTCCGAAGTTTTCCATGGGGAGGCACAATGCCCTCAGAAGTCATGCATGTCTCCTCCGAATTGACGAGCAAGGTTGGATCAAGACAATGGGGCTCAAAGGACCACAGGCCACCCCACTTGCCTCTGAAGCTTCATTGACTTCTTTAGTCTTTGTATCTTTGATTTTCTACTGGGAATTTGCTTATCCAGCTTTATGATTTGGGTCTTTATCCTGGTGTGGTCCCCTGAGTTTTCCAAAGCTGGGACTCCATAGGTCCTTAATTTTGAAAAGTTGATGGTGGGGCTGGTGAGATGGCTCAGCGGGTAAGAGCACCCAACTGCTCTTCCGAAGGTGATGAGTTCAAATCCCAGCAACCACATGGTGGCTTACAACCACCTGTAATGAGATCTGACGCCCTCCTCTGGTGCGTCTGAAGTCAGCTACAGTGTACTTATGAAGAATAATAAGAAAACGGATCCTTGGACTGGAGAGACCAACCGGAGCGAGCAGGGCTGTCCAGAGCGAGCGGAGCCGAACAGGGACAGCTGGAGTGAGCGGGGACAGCCAGAGCGAGCGGGGCTGGAGCGGAACGGGGACGGCCGGGGCGAGTGGGGCCGGCCAGAGCAAGCAGAGCCGATCGGAGCGAGTGGGGTTGACCGGAACAAGGGAAAAGAAGGAGAAGGAAGAAGGAGAAAGAAGAAGAAAGAAAGAAGAAGAAAGAAGAAGAAAGAAGAAGAAAGAAAGAAGAAAGAAGAAGAAAGAAAGAAGAAAGAAGAAGAAGAAAGAAGAAAGAAAGAAGAAAGAAGAAAGAAAGAAGAAAGAAGAAGAAGAAAGAAGGAAGAAAGAAGAAAGAAAGAAGAAAGAAAGAAGAAAGAAAGAAGAAAGAAAGAAGAAAGAAAGAAGAAAGAAAGAAGAAAGAAAGAAGAAAGAAAGAAGAAAGAAAGAAGAAAGAAGAAGAAGAAAGAAGGAAGAAAGAAGAAGAAAGAAGAAGAAAGAAGAAGAAAGAAGAAGAAAGAAGAAGAAAGAAGAAGAAGAAAGAAGAAGAAGAAAGACAGCTGGCTGTGGTGGTGCAGAGGCAGGCGGATTTCTGAGTTTGAGGCCAGCCTGGTCTACAAAGTGAGTTCCAGGACAGCCAGCTACACAGAGAAACCCTGTCTCAAGAAAAAAAAAAAAAGAAAAGTTGATGGTGACTGTATCTCAAATATTTATTCTGCTGTGTTCATTCTTTTGTCCTTCCTGTGTCACCCCCGTGTTTATAATTTGCCACATTGGTCTTGGTCTTTCTCTTCCTTCCCGTTTCCTGGAATTCCTTTAATTCCAGGAATTTCATATTTCTTTGGACATCATTCTTGTTTTCATATGTTGCCTGATTTTTCCATTGAAGTTCATAATGTATACAATACTTATTTAAAATTCTGAGTTCTTCTGTTGGTGTTTAAAATCTTTGCTTCAGCATACCGTCTGGCAAGTCCTGTAGTTGTTGAAAGCTTGGGCATGTTGTATCAGGTGAAAGAAATTGAGAGAAATGGTGTTAAGTAAAGATTTAACTTCTGCAGAGGTGGGAGCTCAGCTAATTGATGAGTTGTGGTACATAGTTACCCTGCCCTCTTGGCTTTGCGTCTCTCATTCCTCAATGGCAATGCGTAGCAGCTTTTCCACAGCAATCCACAGTTGCTGTGTGGGATCTTGTTTGGGTTGAGGATAAACTCCAGCTATAGGGAAGTACTGACCAACCTTGCAATCTCTCAGGGAATCTGATATCTGAGCTGTTCGGTTGGTTCAGTTATTTCTCCAAGTCACAGATTTGGGTCTTCCTTTCTGTTTTCCACCAGATTGAAAGGCAGGCAAAAAGTAATGAGAAGGCTGAGAAAACTTCTTTTCTCCAGAAAAGGTAAGGCAAAGCTCCACATAAGTCATTTCCCCCAGAATCTGGGGCCTTGCTAAGGGGTATTCTGCAAGTGTATTTCATACCCAGGAGATTGTAGAAGATGTTTACTGGGGCAGTTGTAGTCCTTCCTTTGTCCCATTAGTGAAAGAATTTAGAGACAATAACAATGGACTGGCAAGGGTAAATGTGTATTGAGAAAATGAAAGTATACTCTAAGTAGCAAGGTGGATGATTTTTACCTGAAGACTGACCTGGGAAAGGTTACAGACTGTTAGACAAGAGACTTTTCTTACTGAGAGCTGCGTTTCTGCAAATTAGACCTAGAAATTTCATTAAGGTCGAATCAGCTCAAGTCATGCTCAGCTGGTGGATGGTGTGCGGAGGCCTGAACAATGGGATTGATTTTTCTCTTAAAATCTCCCTTACTGGTTATCAAAGTATTGAAAGTGGAGTGTCATACAACAACAGCACCTGGGAAAAAATTTTAGTGCATTGCGAAAGCTCCATGGCAGTGGTGGGTGGCAGTGGTTTTGAGAATTTGGGAGGTCATCCGAGGGGGTCAAAGGTGTTGAGTTTCTGATTGGATTTGTGATTTCCTCATTCAATGCAAAACATAGAGGGGACACCAGTAAGGGGATTGGCAATCTCTAGTCCATGCCTTCTTGTCTAGAATGCCATTCAGGGTGGTGGGAATCTTTACTGGCTCTTTCCTGTGTGAACCTCATTGGGTTCCCAAAGATTAAATCCTTCAGTACACTTGTAAGAACGAATCCTCCAGGAGTTGCTTCCACAACGCTATTGCTATTTTCATACTCAGCTGGCAGCAATTCCTTAGAACAGTTCCTTCATTTATTATTATTATTATTATTGTTATTGTTATTGTTATTGTTATTGTTATTGTTATTGTTATTGTTATTGTTATTATTACAACAGGGTCTTTTACCTGAAGTATATCCATGGTGTCTTGGTGTCCACACAGCAGACTCAATTAATCAAGGATGAGAAATGCTAAAAGTAGAACTGCATCTCTACATGTTCAGATGAGTTTGATGCCATTAGTCTTTAACAAAAAGTAGGACAAATATTTACATAGACCCCACATTGCATGTCAGGTCAGTGGTCACCTAGATGTGATTTAAAGTGCATGAGATGATGTATTTGTTTAAAAAAATGTACAGCATTACTTTTATAAGGGGACTGAATATTCCTGTATTTTGGCATAAGGGTGAACCTCCCAGAACCAGTGCTCCAAAAACCTTGTGGGAAGAATGCCCTCCAGCTGTGAGATTTGCCTGTACCCCCTGAATGGAAATCAATTATTACACTCAGTTCCCTAAGGAGTCGAAGAGAGACCACTGATTGTACATTTGTCCTGTTCAGAACTCTTTGTATTCAGTGTTGGAAATAGAAATAGTATTTCTATTTTCATTCAGTTCAAAACAATTTCTAAATTCCTTTTCATTTTTTCCTCTTTTATGCTGCAGTTTACACACAAGACTGTAGCTTCATTTCCAAATATGTGGATCCTTTCCAATACGTTCTGCTATTGACTACTGATTAAATTCTATTGTGATAAAATAATAGATTTATAGATTTTCAAATCCTTTCATATAAGTTGAGATTTGTTTTCTGGCCCAGAATATGGTAGGTCTTTGTGAAAGTTCCATGTACAATTGAGAGGAATATAGAAATACAAACCAGCCAGTTTTTAAAGGGAATTAGGTCAAATAGATGAATCTGGTTCACAAAATAGTTCATCTTCTATGTGCTTACTAATTTGCTGTCTGCATATCCCAACACTGAGAGGGGAAAAAAGGAAGGGCAGGTGTGAGGGACAGGAGGAGAGGGGGAGTCAGGGAGGGAGTCAGGGGATCAGAGCAGAAAAGGGGAGAGGAGGAGAAAGAAGGGGAGAGGAAGAAAAAGCAGGGAAGTGGAGGACAGGAAAAGGGGGAGGGAAGAGTGGAGAGAAGAGGAGAGATGGGGAGGGAAATAGAGAGGAGAGAAGCTATTTTAACTCTATGTGTCTCGTGTGGGTCTTTTCTACCATGGTCCCCTAAGGAGTACCTTCTTTGTGGTAGGTTGTCTGGTACGTTACTTCTTATTCATGTTCATTGGCTCTGTGACACTACAGACACGCAGTTTGGAGGCTATGGATAGCACCATCTTCCTACAGGGGCTGGATTTCCACTGGAAAATATTCTGGGCCAGTGGGCCACTGTCATCTAGTTAGTGTTTGATCCTTGGGCTTGGGCTTGGGCTTGGCACATTTAAGTATGATGCTTATTTTCAGCCTATTGAAGGACAGCCCTTTTAGTGAGTTTGTAGAGTTTGCTCTTCATTCATAGCCTTTGGGTGCAGTAACTGAATATCTGTATCTATCCCATTCTTCTTTACTGAGAACCTGTACGTATTCCATTCTTGTTTTCCTACAAACACAGCTGCAGAAGTTTCTGCTGCTCTGAAGGTCTCCCAGGTTCTGTGGCTCATTCAGCTTTGGATTCACTTTGCTATAGTTATCTTAAAACATAGCCAATATGTGAGATGAATTAATTCAGGGTTTATATAGGCCTTTTAGATCCCAGATAATATAAAACCTTGAAAATCCAACTTCTGCCTTTATCCCAGTAAGGCAATCACTTTCTGGGTGGCCTCCATTTTCCTCTGTGGTTAACTGGAAAGTGACTGGGAAAGGTCAAGATTAATATGACCTCTTCTTGTCTGCTTCTCTCTCCCTAGGAATTCTATCAGTCTATCTCTGCTAGTTTCCTTTCCAAGTGTTGTTTGTCCATAAGAGTTTGGTTTAGCTCTGTTTAATCTGATACATATGTTCATAACTCAGGATCTCAATGCTCCTTACCTGATTGTTTGCAGTATCTCATATTGGAAGTTGTCTCTTTGAAACAGTACTTTTTCACAGACTCACGTTTTTAATAACCAATGATTAGAGACAAATATATTAAGAAATATAAAACCGATATTATCTTACATATCAAAGTTGTATTTAATCCTCACTAACAGGCACTTGGTGTACTAACTAACATCAGTCACACACATTTCCTGTTAGAACCCTGAACTTTCAAAAAATCAAGACAACTCAGAAGAGTATCATGTACTCTGATGGCAGAGATGATATTAGAGTCAAACTGGTTTAATGGTGTGATCATTTGCATATTAGATAACTTTCTTAGCTGTAGTTCCCCAGCTTTGAAGGTTGAAATCATTGCTTTTTTTTTTCTTTTTTTTTTTTTTCTGAGTGGTTGCTATTCAACCTGCAATAGGCTACACATGATAGCATTCTGTATGACAGGAAGTGGTAAAAGCAATGTAAGTATCTTTCAGTGGTATTGTAGCTTAATAACCTACAATGTATCTACTCCATGAGCCCATTTGTAGCCATTTAAAACAATTAACAATGTCACAGGACTCTTAGGACTTATTTTAAGATCATAAGTATTCAAAGAAAGATAAAGAAATCTGAATATAAACAAAAATCTTAGTGTACAGATCTATGTGTCTAATATATATACATATATATATATACATATGTATTTATGTATGTATATATATCATATGTATATATACACACACACACACACACACACACACACACACACACACACACACATATATATATATATATATATATATCTCCTAAAGGAAAATTCTGGAAGGCTTTTTATTTACTAGCATGGCTTTCCTGCAATGAAGGCAGGTAAGAACTCCAAATGATTTAGGCTGAAGTAGGGTAAGGAAGAGAGAACTGCAAGGGAAAGAGAAGGCGCCTCAAAGAGATTCACTTCAAGAAATGCCTGCCTGCCATGGTCACTGTCTTTTGTTTTGATTTATTTTTCTTTGTACTGATTACAAGGATAAATGGATGTTTCTAGTGTTGACTCTTTAGACATATATTATGAACTTAGTCCAATTAACATGTTACTAACAAAACTTCTGCTCTAGAAAAGGCAGTTAAGGATTAGCGCATAGGTCTTTAACACAAACACTGGCACTTTGCAAGAACTAATGATCTGCCACAAAGCAAGTCTCACTGCGTGTGCTGAGGTACATGTCTGACACTCTTGGAGCTTGGCTCTAATTGCCCTCATATGAATGTGAGTTAGAGGAATATAGACATTTGGGCGGCTGTGTCTTTGCAGTACATTTCTTTTCTGTCATTTGCTTCTTGAATCCAAGTGAACAGTTGGCAAAGGCTTTGCAGAGGATGAATGCTTATCAAAAGGACAACTCTGTTAACTGAAATTTTGTAGTTGCAAGATTTAGATAAAGGATCTGCTGAGATGAAAGAATGACCCTCACATTCTAAATGTGCTAAGCTAGCCCAAAGGTCTAGCTGCCCTGTCAGCTTGGGGAACAACGGAACAATTCAAGTGGCATCTGTGGAGATAGCATGTAGGTGGGAGGAAGGACACTCCACATACCCTAGAGATCCTGGTAGATGTCTTGGCTTAGGCTACTAGGGATATCTACCATGGGAAACAGAGACACGGAGGTAACAAACTGTCCTGGTTGTGGAGTTGCCTGCAGTAACACCCCAGTGTTTGCTTTCCCTGTGCTAGTTTTGAGAGCTTTGTCTTTGAGACATAAACAAAAGACAGGGGAATCTTTGATAAACTTGATAAAACTACATAACTCCAGCTCACTACTAATAACTGACAAAAAGTTTGGACTATGAGGAAAGACATTTCATATTTCCATAGTGGCTGAAAAGGAGGAATATTCTTTACACTAGTATTGGTGCATCCTGCTCCATGTTTTCTGTATTGTAAACAGTGTTCCTATTTTTCTATCACTCCATTACTCACAAACTTCATTTTAATTACTAGAAGGAATTCATTAAATTGTCTTTCTGGTCATGTATTCTTGAAAATCTAAGAAGAGAGAGAGAGAGAGAGAGAGAGAGAGAGAGAGAGAGAGAGAAAGAGAGAGAGAGTTGTATTCTATTGCTTCTAAAATTTCCCTCTTAGATATAGCTTAGCCAAAATATTTTTAACATCAAAGCTAGAAAAATTTACCACAGAAACTAACAAAAGTCAGTAAACAGTGGCTTATATAATGTGAAATGTTTGACACTAAAAAGGTTCCCTCAATCTAATATCTGGGGATGGCAATATTTTCAATTTTGATTATGTACAGTACATTCCATGAGATGTTCAGTTTAATGCCTATAAAGGAGTTCACTGAACAATGCCACATGTTATAAGCAGTGGTCCTTAAGCAAATTAGTGCCCTAGATAGATATGAGAGAGCCTCTCTGCTCTGTATTGCAGCCTATTGCACATCAAGTCAGTGATGTCTATGATAAGGCAAATCTGGACTGAACTGACATAGCCTGGAGCATAAGAGTAAGTATGTGTATAACGTATCTGCCCATTGACAAGATGGACTTACCCAAAGGCAGACTTCAGCAAATATTAAAAAAACAAAAAAACAAAACAAAACAACAACAACCAAAAAAAACAGCCTTTACCTGCCAGAGAATTTGGTATGAATGACAATGATGGTGATGGTGACAATGATGGTGATGGTGACAATGATGGACCAAACGATATCTTTCCTGCAAAGAAAGTCCTGTGATAAATCTGGAAAGGATGATTTTAAAAATCTAAATGACCACATTGAGACTTGGTTGGGAAAGCATGTAGCCCCTCTTTAAAGGCTAGAGTTTGAAAACATGCAAAGCAATTTGCTACAAATATATGGCAAATATGTAAAGATAATAAGTCTGGTGTAAACACTCAGGTGCACAAAAGAGAGTTTTTGTAAAACCATGGTGCACAAATATCATCACGGAAAACAGTAGATTTCCCCCTTTTCTGCATTGGAAACTGCAAGATGAGGCTACTCTAGGCACCTGTCACCTGTAGAGTGCTTCATCAGACCAGTTTAAGCTGGCTTCTTTTGGATGGGCACTAAACAGTAAGAGAAATACAGTCCAGAGGACAGCACAGAGTCATCCATGCATTGTTTCCCACTTTACTTACTTTTAAATCTTGTTAGAAGCTCACAAGACTGAACATATGGTTTTGTCTAAAGCATGCCATCACCTGACCTGGGCAAGGTAATGAGATTTATCAGCTCAAAGGACAAAGTTCAGGGCTGAGACTACTCTGTGGAGAATTAGCAGTGAGGCTGATAGAGAATCCATCCTGTCTTAAATTAATCTTGGTGATTCAATTCAACTCAAAATGCATAAGCTTTGAAAAGCCAGACGGAAGCCCTGGTCTATGAAGTCTGCAGGCTGTGCTAACATCTACAGCTTCCACCACCTAATGTGGCTGAAGAGGTGTGCGATTCACTCATCTAATTGGTACAATGGTAATTTAATACAAGCCCCCAAATGTGACAGTGGCCTATACTTCACAGCATCATGTATTCTGTGAACAGATGAGAACATTGTGCCTATCTGTAACCCATAGGCAGGAAATAGATAGATTATCCTTTTGGAGCATTTATTTTCTCGTATAATTGGACTATACTCAGCTTGTGTAGTAAATCCAGTCAATAAGAATACATTGGCAGCTCGTTATTGCTTGACAAACCCCACCATAAAGATTACAGTTCAATCTTGCCTGCTCACTTCGTCTCTCCACTCCATCATGTCCACTTCATCTGAAGTGATATGTTGTAAACGGACATATTTATCTTCTGGGTAATCCCAAATGGTTGGAATAAAGAGCTTGACATCAATTTGAAGCTCTTCTCCCACACTTTCCTAATCATTTATTGGAGAAGAAAAATAGCTCTAGAAAAATATTTTCTTTTGAACCACACGTTCAATAAATCCTTGGTGCATTTCTCTTACTCTCTGTCCAACTGCAAACGTGCCCCCATCAAGATTAATATTAAATTCAGCCTCAGGCTGAGCTCTAGGGTTGAGTAATGGCCAATTCCTAAGCATTTCTCCCATAGATCCATTCTTGTTTTGGATATGTTGGCCCCCTAAGTATACATACTGGGGAAGCCTAACTGCCAGTGACTATAAGTCAAAAATTTGGACATCTGACATACTGTGACCACTTGGCTTCTTTGCTGGATGAAGGTCTAGAGAATGGAAACAGAGTCTCACGTGTCAAGGCTGGCCTTGAACTTGCTGTGTAGCCAAGGATCGCATTAAATTTCTGATCGTCTTGCATCTACCACCAACTGATTGGCTTACAACTGCTTGCAGGACCATCATGTCCAGTTCTACTTGACTTCTTGGTGTGTTTAATCTTTCACAAGATTAAAAGTCCTTTTCTTGGAGGAAGCTGCTTTCTGTAAAATTTAGATCACTCAGATCATTAGTAGTTGAAGTCCCATTTAAATAACTTGAAAAGAGAATGATAAAGAAAATGGAAAAAATTAAGGCCAATTGTGTTCCAATTCTAGATTTTATTAATAAAATCATAAGTAGTTTGCTTTATGAAAATAGTTACTTTACTCAGAGTCATACTGATAATTCTAACGTGGCAGCTCCTGCTTATGAGTTGTTCCTTGAGAATTTGGGGGAGGATTGCAGGACTCCTTTTCTTGTGCCAACTTATTTGTGTTGGCATGTTGTCTTACTTAGGGTTTTTACTGCTGTGAACAGACACCACGACCAAGGCAAGTCTTATAAAAACAACATTTAATTGGGGCTGGCTTAGAGGTTCAGAAGTTCAGTCCATTACTATCAAGGTTGGAGCATGGCAGTATCCAGGCAGGCATGGCACAGGCAGAGCTGAGAGTTCTACATCTTCATCCAAAGGCTGCTAGTGGAAGACTGACTTTCAGGCAACTAGGGTGAGGATCTTAGCCCACACCCACAGTGACACACCTACTCCAACTAGGTCACACCTATTACCACAAGGTCACACCTCCAAACGGTGCCACTCCCTGGTCTAAGAATATACAAACCATCACACATGTTAATGTTATTGTTGTATTTACAAAATGACCTAGGGAGCTTTTCTTCTTTTCTCTGTGGATCCCTTAAAATACCACACAAAAATGAGAAACAGAAGCTGCAAGCTTTGAAACTAGGTACCATAGCATCTCATCCAAGAGTCAATTTAAAGGAGAATCTTTCACTATTTACATTTTTTAATGGCTAAATAGCAATTTTCTTACTCATAGAATCAAAGTTTTGGTAAGTCATAAATATAAGTAAAAAGATGAATGTAACAATTTCTAGAGAATTATGTCAGTTTTAAATGAATTCATAGTTTACAACTTTTTAAAATAATTACTCTAGATTTCTAGATCTTTGGTTACTAGTACAGTTTCTTTGTACACTATCCTGCTTGATAGACTTAGAATTTTAATTTATTAATCAGGGCAAAGTGCTGGGCGTGGTGGCACACGCCTTTAATCCCAGCACTCGGGAGGCAAAGGCAGGCGGATTTCTGAGTTCAAGGCCAGTCTGGTCTACAAAGTGAGTTCCAGGACAGCCAGGGCTATACAGAGAAACCCTGTCTCGAAAAACCAAAAAACAAACAAACAAACAAAAAATCAGGGCAAAGTAATCAGACATCTTTGATTTTTTTGCAGGTTTATAATTGCTGTTTGCTTTTTTTTTCTTTTAAATGTGTGTTCTACAAAATTAACGTGTGCTTCTGCTCTTTCTCATTCTCCAGGCCTTTATTTTAGGCAAGGTATTATATATATATATATATATATATATATATATATATATATATATATATATATAATTTATTAATTTTGTGTAGTGTGTGTGTGAGAGAGAGAGAGCGAGAGAGAGAGAGAGAGAGAATTGCAAAGAAGCAAGTGAAGACTAAAAAGGAGAACCTATGGATAGTCTCTTCTTCCAATGATTTCTCTGGACTGAGCTCAAGTGGTCAGACTTTGCAGCAAGCACCTTTTCTGCTGAGCCACCTCACTGATCCATGTCTAGTATTTTCTGTAAATTTTCCTTCACATGGACACTTAGCTCATTCACTTATCTGTCTTTTGTTTCTTCTATAAATACTTGAGTGTCCACTTGCATCTGCGTTCTACAGCTGCATTTATGAACTGTTTTTTAGTATTATATGACTCTATACAGCCACTGAACTTCCGCGACAAACTGTTTAACACCTAAGCTGTTTACATGTGCATTTTATGTTTCCGTGCAGATGGGTTCTTTCGTGGTTCTGTGTTGGTTCCTGTTTTGCTTTGTTATCTGACATGGTTCTGTCTGGTGAAGGCTGTGCTTGGTAAAGGGCACTCTCTGGGCAACGTGCAGCCTCGAGAGGATGCTTCTCAGAGGATGCTGTACCATCACAGACTGTGCGAATTCACAGTGCTCACAGTGTGTTCCCAGGCCATCACTCTGAAGATCCTTGGTTGGGTTCGCACTCTGCTGTCTGGGCTGCACGCATGCTTTGCAATCTCGGATATTTCTATTGACTTTCTTGAAGTCATCTTTTACCACACAAAGGTTTTAATAAAATGTCACTTTGATAAAATGTCACTTGCCCATTTTTTTGTTTTGTTTTATGCTCATACAGTTCCACATTAGTTCACGAAGACTGACTAACTACCTTCATGCTCTCATATGTTCCTAGACATTCTTCCAGGGTTATATTTGTTTCTATTGTCTTGATTCACATTTTGAAGAAAAAAAAAACAAGCAAAAAGATCTCCAGGTGGCTGGACACATGCCTGAGGGTTTAAGAGCAGCTATGGCTCTTGCAGAAGACCTGGGTTTGGCTCCCAGAACTCATATCAGATGATTGAGAAACTGTAACTCCAGCTTCAGAGAAATTCAATAACTTTGGCCTCCAAGGGCTTTTGTATTCATGCACACATAACCAAACAGAGACATATAACTTTAAAATGACAAAAATGAATATATAAAAAGTAGATTTCCTAAAATTCAAACATAAACACAAAATCAATTTCAAAATATTAATAAACATTTTTATAAAATGTAATGTGAAAAGAAATCCCAGCAGGATAAATGTTTACATCACTTGACAAATATCTCAAACTTCTCCTAAATCCAGGAACCGTGGCCTATGTTTACTAGCTGCCTGCCTACTGTTTTTTCATGTACTTTTATCTACCTGGTTTTTTTCCCCACAACATGTTCTTTAGTTGCTCCCAATATAATTGTAACTTTCCTCTTCTTTCCATAGAGAGAATAAGGAGGTCAATTAGCCTTTAGCATATGGACCCAAATATCTTATGACTAATGTTGGAAGTGCCACAGCTGGGGAGCAAAAGGACATGCTCGCTGGCTTTACAACTCTTTTACGTGGCTCTCTACACATGTGTGAATCTCTCTCTCTCTCTCTCTCTCTCTCTCTCTCTCTCTCTCTCCACCCCCACCCCTCCCTCGATGAACTCATAGAGACAGAGGACAAAGTGGTGAGCATCAGGGTTGGTGTTTTGGGTCCAGATTTTTAGTTGAAGGGTGTGCTCTTGTAGAGATCTGATAGGTCCTCACTGTTTGTGTGGAACGGAAGCACACGGATTGCATTGTACAAGTAAAATGGTAGCTATGCACAGTGAGGGACACATGTATTAATTTGTTTATAGTAACAATTATGTAAGGTATATTCATATTAAATCAGGTTTATGTATTGATGGTACACAGTTTTTTTGTTTTGTTTTGTTTTTGTTTTTTAAGCAATGATCTACCAGCAAAAATCTCAGATCTAACACAATAAAAAGACTTTTTCAAGCAGGGGGCTGGGGAGATGACCCAGTGTGTAAAGCTCATGCTATGCAGATGTGAGGACCTGAAGTTGGATCCCAGTACCCAAATACAAAGCTGGGTATTGTAAGTGGTGCATGTCTGTAATTCCTGTGTTGGGAATGTGGAGACAGGATGAGCCCTGAGCTCACTCGTCATATAGTCTAGCTGAACTAGTGAGCTCTGGATTCATTGAGAGACCCTGTCTCGAAACTTAGGGTGGAACGTGACAGGCAAAGATCCCTGAAACTTTCAGTCTCTGGCCTTTGTATGCATGTGCTGCCTCACACAAACATATGCACACACTCCACACACATACCATACAGAAATAGTAACTAAAAAGTGGAAAATAATATATGTCAAGAAATTAATTAATTCATATTTTTAAAGTATGGATATACATACATATATACACATATACACATACATATACACAGCATTTATACATATATACATTCATACACACATATATGAATATGGTATGCTTATATGTTTCTATGAGCTCTCACTATTTTAATGTGGCAGACATTAGGCTGATGTGTGATTGTATTTCCTTTTGCTGGCTACTTTTCTTTCTTTAAAGCCTGTGCTTAGAACTTGAACTTCATAGCATTTGACAGAGAGAGAGAGAGAGAGAGAGAGAGAGAAATTGAGATTGATTTTCAAGTGGTGACCACTCAGCAAACAAAAGCCACTTCTGAGCTTCTTCCAGGCTGTGGCTCCTCAGCTTCTCCTTAGAAACGGCCTCCTGCAGAGCTAACCCAGGCTTCAAGGCTGCTGGTATCCCGCTGTAGCAATTAGAGAAGCTGCCCTTTACCACCAGCTTTATTTTATCCTGTGATTGCTAAGGAGAACTGAGCGCAGCATCCAGTAGGCAGCTCTCACGTTACCTGTTATCATTGTCATTTTCTACTTCATTCATGTTCATCCACCTTAAATACCCAGCAAACAGTCAAAGGCCAAGCCCTGCATACCAGGTATATCGGGACATGCCAGAAACTGTGCTGGGTCCTTTGAAGGACGCAGAGAAAGCAGCATAGCTGGATGACGGGAGGTTTCGAATTACAGTGGGCAAAAGTAGCCGGGTTCGACATAAGACCTTAAACAACCATAAATAGGTACATTTAAAATAAGTGCCCCATGAATTCTGTCCAAACTCTCCTGCCTTTAGTTACCAGACAACCTCTCAGCAGTAGGAGCATACATTCCAGGGATTAAGCTGCACACACACACACACACACACACATACACACACACACACACACACACACACACACACACACACACACACACACTTTACTTTGGAGTCAATAGCTTGTTCTGAAAACATTGTATAATTTTGAGAGCTTCTTACCCAGAAGGCAGCAGAAGCAGCTGTCTTTTCATGAGTCTTTAATTTGGATACACTAGTTACAACTTAGTCCTTTTACAAGCTAGGTAAGATCTGCTCAAGGACTTTACATACTCTTATAAGGGGTATTCCAGAGGAAGAAAGCAATACTCAGTAAGACAACAAGGAATAGCTTCCCCGAAATCCAATTGCCCCAAAGCAATAGAGAACTAAACTTCCAAGAAGACGGGGTAGGCTGGGGGATAGAGATGGTAGATCCAAGGAAAGAGTTGATGGTTTCTCTTTTCACTAGGAAGAATTGTCTCTGGAGCATCAGGCCACACCTACAATATGGCCAAAATATGGTCAGGTCTAAGGTGACAACTCCTGTGAGGTGGACTGTCAGGCATCACAAAGGTGGAGGAATAGAACTCTGTCACTTAAAAAAACAAATCCAAGCCGGGCGTGTTGGTGCATGCCTTTAATCTCAGCACTTGGGAGGCAGTGGCACGTGGATTTCTGAGTTCGAGGCCAGCCTGGTCTACAGAATGAGTTCCAGGACAGCCAGGGCTACACAGAGAAACCCTGTCTCGAAAAACCAAAAGCAAACAAACAAAAAACAAATCGAAGACTCATTCTGACTTTTCGACATTTAGAAATGTGAGTGGTACCTTTTAAGATTCGTGCAAAATAACAAGTTAAAGGCTAAACTGAAGTGTCCACAGGAAGGGGTGAGATGAAGATCCAGCTTGAGGCTGCGATGCACTGATGAGCTGCGGATAAAGCACAGCCCTGCCAATCGCTACTTCCAATAGCTAGTTCTAATCGTAGCCTGCAGGTGGCAGTGCAGGCCATTGGATTCGGCCTTTGGCCTTAGGGAGAAAGTTTCAGAGGACTAAGGGGGGCATCCTGTTTCCAAGGTCCTAACTTCTACTGGTACATTTGTGAGCCACTTCAGCATGTGCGGTGTTAGAACAGTTTTCTTTGACCTCTTTCTCTCCTCTGGCACTTTATTTTTCTTTCTTAACTATTGTCTTCCACATTCTCTCAAAGTCCAAAACGGGGAGTCTTGGGACTGAAATAAATGCAGTGTTGTTGTTTTTTCCTCAGACTTCAAATCAGACATTGAAGGATCGACTAAGGGGTGGAAAACTGCTGTCTAGATCACTCGATATGTCCATCCATCAATCTAGATAGTATCTCTCAGGTGTACCAGGTGATTTAATCAACTTATATCACTTTCTTCCTGAGACCTTCAAAACTTCCCAACTGCTGACAGGATGAAGTCTAATTGTGAAGCTGTGACTCTGGCCTCCTTTCTCCATATGTGGGTGACCTCCGCAAGCCTGCGCTGTCCTGTCTGTGCCTGTGTCCCTGTAGAGCATGGCTTCCCCCTCCCCCAAATGTGCTCTCCGTGGTTCTCTACCCACAAAGCATGCTCTTCTCTCAAAAGCAAACCCAGCTTCCCTTGCGCAGGCCTTTTCACTTGAATTTAATTAGTTGTCTTCTACATTCACTCCAAGAGCCCTCCGAAGCTCTCCTGAGTCCACCCACAATGGACCAAGAGTCACGTGAAAGCCTGAGCTGCCAAGCCCTTGTCTTCCCTTGTGTTTACAGCTCTGTGATGCTGCGGCACATATCAGCTGGTGTTTATTAAGTGGACCGAATGCTTCTTTTCTACAATATCCAGGAACTGATATTCCCCGCGGAGGTTATTTTTAATTTCCCCACATTAGGCTCTCCTGAAAAGCTTAGAAACCTCCAGAGGGAAGGAATCATAACCATTTCTCCTTTCTTCTTTTGTAACACGGTGGATGAGACAGATGAACATTATGCTAAGGAAGATAAGCAAGATGCAGAAAGATAGATACTGAAGCTTCTCGATTTATATGAAATCTCAGAGCCAGGCATGGTGGCACATGCCTTTAATTCCAGCACTCGGGAGGCAGAGGCAGGCGGATTTCTAAGTTTGAGGTCAGCCTGGTCTAGAGAGTGAGTTCCAGGACAGCCAGGGCTACACAGAGAAACCCTGTCTCAAAACAAACAAACAAACAAACAAACAAACAATCTCAGCCGCCGAAAACAAAAGACAGAGACACTTTTTATTTTTTGAGAAACCTCCAAATTGATGATTTCCATTAATGACTGTATTAATTTGCCTCCTCCCAGGTACAGCAAATAAGAGTTCCCTTTTTATTCACATGTCCAACTTCTGTCGTCAGACCTCTTGATGACTTTCTGACTGGAATAAAGTAGTAGCTGAAAGTAGTTTTAATTTTTATTTCACCGATGTCCATGATACTGAACACTTCTTTAAAATTCCTATATATGACCTTGTTATTTCATTCCTGGGTCTGTACCCAGAGAACTCCATATCCTATCATAGAAGTATTTACATCTCCACATTTATTGCTGCTTTATTCACTATAGCAAAGATTTAGTATCATCATGGTGGCCCATCAACAGAGAAGCATATCGTGGAAAACTGTATGTATATAAAATGGAATACCATCCAGCTCTAAAGAAAAATATAATCACGACATTTTCAGGAAAATGGATGGACTTAGAGTACAGATTATTAAACAGAGTCACATAATATCAGAAAGAAAACAAAATCCCTCATGCTCTTCCTAATATAAAAAACTGTACATCATAATATATGCATTTATATTATGCATATATAAATGTACATGTGGATAAATCTATAGAAAAGAAGAAGGAGAGTGTAATACTAGGGGAGGAGGAACGACTGAACCTAGAGTATGGACACAAGCTCAGGAAAAGGATACAAAGTTCATTCTTTGTATAGTTCTAACTCTGTTACAAATGCTTTGGGATTTGACTGTGGATAAATGCATAAAAACATACTTGATAGTGAAAGTCCAAAATCCAGCTGGAAGCTCCGTGGTTTCAGAGCGGCTCTTCTAACTGAAATACATTTAATCATTACATATAGACTTGTTTCTGCTTAATTTCAGTCATGATATTTTTTTATTTGCAATTTTTTTAATAACAAGGTATATATTTTACAAAGGATCCAAATAGTGGCAAGCAGAGGCTAAGACATGAAGGAAATCGGGAGCTGACAGTCCTTGGGCACAAAGCCTCAAGCAGACAAAACGAATGTTTGCTGTTTAGAACCATAGTGCCAGGGCGGTGTAGTGATTCCCCCCAAATCAGACAGGAGCTTATCTGATGCAACTCACAGCAGGATCTCTATTCTATTCAAGCTAGCTCAGGTCCCTCCAATGCACCACTGTCGTCATATAGGACAGTTTTGGTGGTGGGGACCCCCGTAAATCTATCGGGGTAAAGGCTTTATAGTAAGCAGCAAGTGAGGAGGGGAATAAGTGTGCAAGCCTCCAATTGGAAAGATATTGTGGCCTTTACCATAAGTGTCTGGTGCTGGCAGTCTTATCACAAACTTAATTTCTGCTCCCCTCTGCACTGGTTAGGCAGGGGGTGGGCTTATAATGTAGGGGGGCAGGTGTGTTGGGGTAATAACCTGGAGACTCTGGTCTTGTTGAGGGTGTAACTTGGGGACGCTGGTCTTGTTGGGTATTAAGACTAGAGACTGGAGCTAGGCTCGGGTTTTGTTGGGGGGGTAACTTGGAAATTAAACAGGTACCAGCCTGTTAGTTTGCCTAAAATGTTAGTTCTCTAAAATGGAGTCTGAACTTAAAAGATTTGGCCTCTCAGAACAACGTCAGTAATCAGGTGCTGCCCTGTCCAGTATTGCCATGGGAGTGGGCATCAAGGGTTCTTATGCAAAAAAGGTCACATATCTGGGGCAATTAAGTTGTGGTCTGTTCTACTGGATTATCCACACTGTGTGCAGGCATCACAGTGCTGCTCTGGATTGAGATTGCATGTGATATAATTTGTGTATGCAAAATAAAGGGCTGTACTCATACTGCACATGATATAATTTGTCTATGTGTAATAAGAAAAGGGACCATATTCCGATGCTTGGCTGGACTCCAGACCGTTGAAATCTGCACGTTTATGGGTCGGCAAAAATAACACATCATTTCCAGGCACTAGGGGAAACTAAAGCTTCCTTCCAGGTCTGTGGGTGTTGAAGGGTGTTCTCAGGGCCAGCAGCATTAGAACACAGTGTGTTGGAAATGCACAACTGAGGCCAACCGCAAACTGTGGGGTTAGTAACGAGCAAGGGTAGGCAGTGATGGGGATCACAGTTTAAGAAGCCTGTGAAGGCCGTCATATAGTGTACGTTGCCTAGTTGTTTATTTCAGTGCTGACAATAGAAACCAAGGCCTTGTGCATATTAGGCAATAGTTTCATCTATCCATCCATCCATCCACCAATCCATTTATTGATAAGGCTAGCGTAAGCCATAATGTACTTGTGGAGGTCAAAGGAAAATGTGTAGAAATTGGTTTTCCCCTTGCACCATGTGGGTTCCAGGGATTGGATTCAGATCTCCAAGCTTTATGGCAAGTGCCTTTCCCCATTCAGCCATCTTCTTGGTTGTCCTTTTTGAGAAAGAGATTGAAACAGGTGCATTCTCCAGTTTTCCAGGTGGGTCTTGAGTTCATTCTGTAGCTCAGGCTGGCTATGCGTCTGCACTCCTCCTGCTTTGCCTCTGCAGCGCTCACTGGGTCACAGGCCTGCACTCCCAGGCCTAGTATGAGGTTCTCATTTCACAGAAAGTCACACTGCTCTGCAAGAGTCCTTCCTCCCTCTTGTGCTCTGATTCTGACCTCTTTCTTTATGTGTTCTTCTTACAGAGAAGAGACCCATTTTTTGTTGAGGAAAAAACAATCAACTCCAGTTTAGTTTGTTAATTATCCTCAATTTGTAATAGAATAGCTTGGGGAAGCATTTCAGGAATCTTTCAATCTGAAGGACACCCTCAGAGGTACTGTAATCATGACAGCTCTCCAAACATGTATAATCATGTTTGTTTGTTTGTCTCCAAATAACAGGGTGAGAATGAGCTAAAATATTAAACTTTATCTTCAAGCTTAGTGCTTCATCACACTGCACCTCCAAGGGGCCAGTAGCCCATGGGTTTCCATCACAGGCAGAAAGGGAAGGTCACAGAGACACAAGGTCTAGGGGAACAGAAGAGATGTTTAACACAGGTCTGTCCCCCTGGGTTCTCATGAATCTTAATTTTGAGTTTTGCCCATAACCAAGGAAGCTTAGAATGAAGAAGTCCAGGGCTCTCAGAGTGTGTGGCTAGTTCACACACCATACGTTTTGGACTCAGACTGTGTCCTTTTCATTTGAGAGTTATACATGGACAGGATGGGTTTTTGTTGTTTGTTTGTTTGCTTGCTTGCTTTTGTTTTTGTTTTGTTGTTGTTTTAGGCTTTGTGTTTGTTTTGTTTCTTGTTTTTTTTTCTTCTGAGAAATTGAAAGACGAGGGGATTTTCACTCAGACTGGCTTGGAGACATAGTTCTTTTATCTGACATAATATTCTCTTAAACTCTTGGGCTTTTCTAAGCCTGTGGTCTGAATTCTCAATCTGTTATGGTCTCAGCAAAGATCTCCCACAGCCCCAGTCCCAAAGGCTTCTTCCCTCGCATGGTCCTACTGGGAAGAGGTAGAATTGGTAGGAGTCCAGCCCAGGCTGTAAGTCATAGTGTGTGTGCCTGTGAATGAGACAGCAAGGTCCCAACACCTCCATGATTGCTTTCATGATTACAGTGCCATTTCATGATTAAGGGTGTTCTATAGGTTAAAAAGATACAGCTGAAATGTTTTCGTGAGTTACTCAATTTTAGATTGATATTGGTTAGAAAATGAAACTGGAGTTGAATTTTATTCAACAAAAAATGGGTCTGTTCTAAGTAAAAAGGCACTATCTTCCTATCTTCCTTTGATACATGTCTCAGGAGATGAGGGCTTATATCCCAGGCTGTAGTCACAGCATGGGGTGCTGCTTATTACACAGACAAGGGACGGGGGGTGGGGGGGGCACTCCACCATCAGTTGGAAAGGTGAGCTAAAATAAAGCCTTTTCTTCTTCTTCATAATCACTTTAGTTATTTCATCACAGCATTGAACACTAACTAATGAACTTGCTTTGGATATTGCATGAGTACTAGTACAATTGTACCAGATGGCAGTAATATTAGCCTCTGGGAGCCATGACAATGAGTAAAACAGACATTGGCCCTGCTCTCCTGTTGACCACATGAAGTCCGTGATGGCTTACTTTCAAGAACTCAATTAAAATAATGCATATGTGATAAATACAATGTGCTATACCCCATCTTTTGACATTTTCTGACTCTTACACTCTTTCTTGCCATTCATCTGTGATAGGCCCTGAGCTACAGAGGGGGTGGTATAAATGTCAGGTTTAGGGCTGATTCTTCAAACATCACCCCCACTTCTTTTAGCACATTATATAGCCAAGTCTTTCTGCATTTGCTGTGCTGTTGTTTGTTTTAAAGAGATGCTTCTCTGGTTAATGTTGAGGGTGGCTTTGTTCATCCGTATAAATGGACATGTTTAGAAGGCAGTGTGACCCCATGCTGATTGACTTAAACAATGGTAGTAAAGTCTCCCAGGTCCGACTACATTCATAGCCATGGATTCTTTAAAAATGGGTTTCTAAATCAGTTGAAATCAGTCCAATGGAGGGACTTCAAATCTAATCAGAGTGTTTTCTTGCCACTTATGGCAGCTTTAGGCACATCTTACCTGGTATATATATATATATATATATATATATATATATATATATATATATATATATATATATTTCATAGGGTTCACAGCTGTTTAAGATTAAGATTGATGATGGAACTTTGCTTAACAGCCTAATAAGTCAATGGGAATACCAATGAAAGGGCTTGAAGTTCTCTTTTTATGTAATGATGGTGGTGACAATTATATAATTGTGAATGTAAAACATATGGCATCATATAATTTAAATGGGTACATTCCACGGTATATAAATTTTGTCTCATAGTTTATAAAGTGGCATGACCAAATTTTATGTTGAATTAAAAACAGGTAAATTTCATAGAAATTTTGATATGTAAAACAAGAATTTAAAAAATCACAGAGAAATCCAAGACAAGGGAGTGATAGAAGGGTAAGAAAAACTGTAAGACTTTGTGATGGGTAATTTTAGGTGCAAACTTGACTACACTGAATAATGTTTAGGTGACAGTGAAGTCCATATTTTGAGGGTGATTGCTTGTGAACTGAACAGAATGGGAAAGACCTGGCCATATTGTGGATGCACATCCTTCAATGGTCTGGAAGCCTGAAGAGAATAAAACGTCAGAACAATCTTCAGCCAGGGAAGCAAGTAGGCTAACAGCGGGCCTCCTTCTGCCCCTCTAAAGAATACCCTCCCATTTTATCTCACCTCTGCACCAGACCACCCCCTGTAGCTCCCTTCTCTCCCCACACCCATCTACAGTGTTTCCCATAAATTCTGCTGCTCCTAAACACCACCATTGCTTTACCCCAGCCCCCAACACCAGCCAGCAGTCACTTCCTAGGAACCCAAAGCCAGCTCCTGCCTGAGAATATGCTAACTCAGGTCCTCAGCTCTTCTCCGAGTCTCCAGGTGCAATCACCTAGTCTTATCCCCAGTTCTCAGCAGAACACCTTCAGTTGCTTTTCCTCTACCTCCTGTGCAGTGGATCCCAGATATTTTCCTCTTCTCCCCTCCCACTTATATCCTTGCCCTCCCCACAACTCCAGCAGACATTCTTTTCAAACACACAAACCATTTCAGCCAGCTAAGCAGGTAGGCTAACTGAAGATCTTCACCTCTCCTTCAGATCCTCCCAAACTCTCAGTCTTAGCCCCAGTTCTGTAGGTGACCATCTGCTGTGGCCTCCACCCATTCTCTGACCTGATTCCTGGTGGAACACCCTGCTTTCCTCCTTAGTCTCTTACCCCAGCCCAACTCCATTTTTAAATGTCAATTCCCAATACCTCGAATTACATTTTACCCGGATCCACCAATGGTCACATCTATCAGGACCTCAGAGGATTTTCCTACAGGCAACACACAACCACCACATTCTCCTAAAGACAGAGGGAAAACAGAAACCAAGAAACAAAACACCCACCCAACAAAGAGAATACTAGATATCAGCACTTAGAATTATTATTATACTAACCCCAGATGCCTAAACACAAGTATAAAAACACAGTCGATAACAGCCAGGATCGTTTGTCTCCACTAGAGCCCAGCAACTCTACCACAGCAGGCCCTGAATGTTTCACCATAATTGAAGCACAGATGAAAGACTTTAAAGCATCCTTTATGCATATGCTAGAGCACCATAATAAATCCCTTAAAGAAATCTATGACAACACAAATAGAGTGGGATGAAATGAAAAAAACCATTTAAGACCAGAAAGTAGAATTAGAATTAATTAAGGAAACCCAAAATGATGAAATTTTGGAAATGAAAAATTGAGGAACTCAAACAGAAACCACTGAGACAGGCTTCACCAACAGAAAACAATGGATGGAAGAGAGAATCTCAGACATTGAAGACACAGACCAACCAAACAACCAACCAAACAAACAAAACCACCAAAACCTCCTGGCACAAAACATTCAGGAAATCTGGGACATTATGAAAAGACCAAAGCTAAGTTGAACAGAAATAAATAAAGGAGAAGAATCTTAGCTCAAAGACCCAGAACAAATTTCAACAAAATCAGAGATGAAAAATTTATTAACCTAAAGAAGGAGATGTCTATCAAGGTACAGAAAACATACAGAATGGACCAGAAAAGAAAGTCCCCTTGACACTTTGTGTCATCATCATCATCATCATCAAGTAAAAGTACAGAATAGAGAAAGATTATTAAAAGATGTAAGAGAAAACAAACAAACAAAAACCAAGTAATAAAGGAAGACCTATTTGAATTACACCTGACTCCTCAAGGGAGACCCTAAAAGCCAAAAGAGCCTGGAAAGATATGCCCTAGACTCTAAGAGACTGCAAATACCAGACCAGACTAAAACACTCAGCAAAATTTTCAATCACCATAGATGAAGAAAATAAGACATTCCATGAGAAAACAAAATTTAAGCAGTATCTATTTACAAGTCCAGCCCTACATAAGGTTTTCTTTTTTGTTTTTCTTTTCTTTTATCTTTATTGGATATTTTCTTTATTTACATTTAAAATGTTATGCCCCTTCTTGGTTTCCCCTCTGAAAAACACCCTCCCCCTATCACCTGCCCCCTCACCCTGCTCACCAACCCACCCACTCCCATTTTCTGGCTCTGGCATTCCCCACAGTGGGGCATAGAGCCTTCACAGGACTAAGAGCCTCTCCTCCCATTGATGTTTACCAGGCCATCCTCTGCTGTATATGCAGCTGGAGCCATGAGTCCCACCATGTGTATTGTTTGGTTGGTGGTTTAGTCCCTGGGAGCTCTGGGAGTACTGGTTAGTTCATATTGTTGTTCCTCCTGTGGGGCTACAACCCCCTTTATCTCCTTGGGTCCTTTCTCTAGCTTCTTAATTGGAGACCCTGTGCTCTGTCCAATGGATGGCTGTGAGCATCCACTTCTATATTTGTCAGGATGGCTGTGAGCATCCACTTCTATATTTGTCAGGCACTGGCAGAGCCTCTCAGGAGAGAGCTATATCAGGCTCCTGTCAGCAAGCAATTGTTGGCATCCACAATAGAGTCTGGTTTTGATGATTGTATATGGGATGGATTCCCAGGTCTGTCAGTTTCTGGATGGTCATTCTTTCAGTCTCTGCTTCACACTTTGTCTCTGTAACTCCTTCCATGGGCATTTTGTTCCCTTTTCTAAGAAGGTTCGAAGTATCCACACTTTGGTCTTCCTTCTTCTTGAGTTTCATGTGGTTTGTGAATTGTATCCTGGGTATTTTGAGATTCTAGGCTAATATCCACTTATTAGTGAGTGCATATCATGTGTGTTCTTTTGTGACTGGGTTACCTCACTCAGGATGATATCCTCTAGATCCATCCATTTGCTTAAGAATTTCATAAATTCATTGTTTTTAATAGCTGAGTAGTACTCCATTGTGTAAATGTACCACATTTTCTGTATCCATTCCTCTGTTGAGGGACATCTGGGCTCTTTCCAGCTTCTAGCTATTATAAATAATGCTGCTATGAACACAGTGGAGCATGTGTCCTTATTACATATTGGAGCATCTTCTGGGTATATGCCCAGGAGTGGTATTGCTGGGTCCTCAGGTAGTACTATGTCCAATTTTCTGAGGAACTGCCAAACTGATTTCCCGAGTGGTTGTAACAGCTTGCAATCCCACCAACAATGGAGGAGTATTCCTCTTTCTCCACATCCTTACCAGCATCTGCTGTCACCTGATTTTTTTATCTTAGCCATTCTGACTGGTGTGACATGGAATCTCAGGGTTGTTTTGATTTGCATTTCCCTGATGACTAAGGATGCTGAACATTTTTTTTTTTTTAGGTGCTTCTGAGACATTCCATATTCCTCAGTTTAGAATTCTTTGTTTAGCTGTGTACTCCATTTTTTAATAGGGTTATTTGTTTCTCTGGAGTTTAACTTGAGTTCTTTGTATATATTAGATATTAGTCCTCTATCGAATTTAGGATTGGGAAGATCTTTTCCCAATCTGTTGGTTGCCTTTTTGTCTTATTGACAGTATCCTTTGCCTTATAGAAGTTTTGCAAATTTATGAGGTCCCATGTGTCAATTCTTAATCTTATATCACAAGCCATTGGTGTTCTGTTTAGGAATTTTCCCCCTGTGCCCATATGTTTGAGGCTCTTCCCCACTTTCTCCTCTATAAGGTTCAGTGTATCTGGCTTTATGTGGAGGTCTTTAATCAACTTGGACTTGAGCTTTGTACAATGAGATGAGAATGGATTGATTTTCATTCTTCTACATGCTAACAGCCAGTTGAGCCTGCACCATTTGTTGAAAATGCTGTCTTCTTTACACACTGAATGATTTTAGCTCCTATGTCAAAGATCAAGTGACCATAAGTGTGTGGATTCATTTCTGGGTCTTCAATTCCATTCCATTAATCTACCTGCCTGTTACTGTACCAGTAACATGTACTTTTTATCACAATTGCTCTTTAGTACAGCTTGAGGTCAGAGATGGCGATTCCATCAGAAGTTCTTTTATTTTTCCATCAGAGGTTCTTTTTATTGTTGAGAATAGTTTTCAGATTTTTCTGTTACTGGTTTTAATATTCTTTCTTTGTTTTGTGAATTTGGTGTTTTGATTACTATGTGATGGAAGGAATTTCTTTTCTGGTCCAAAATATTTGGAGTTCTGTAGGCTTCTTGTATGTTCATGGGCATTCTTTAGGTTGTGGAGTTTTCCTCTATAATTTTGTTGAAGATATTTACTGGCCCTTTAAGTTGGAAATCTTCACTCTCTTCTATACCTATTTTCCTTAGGTTTGTTTTTCTCATTGTGTCCTGGATTTCCTGGATGTTTTGGGTTAGGATCTTTTCGCATTTTGCATTTTCTTTGATTGTTGTGTCAATGTTTTCTATGGAATCTTCTGCAGCTGAGATTCTCTCTTCCATCTCTTGTAATCTGTTGGTGATGCTCACATCTATAGCTCCTGACTATTTTCCTAGGTTTTCTATCTCCAGAGTTGTCTCCCTTTGTTATTTCTTTATTGTTTCTACTTCCATTTTTAGATCCTGCATGGTTTTGTTCAATTCCTTCACCTGTTTGGCTGTGTTTTCCTGTAATTTTTAAAGTGATTTTTATGTTTCCTCTTTAAGGGCTTCTACCTGTTTACCTGTGTTCTTCTGTATTCTTTAAGGCAATTATTTATGTCTTTCTTAAAGTCCTCCATCAGTGTCATGAGAAGTGACTTTAGATCCATATCTTGCTTTTCTGGTGTGATGGTGTATCCAGGACTTGCTATGGTAGGAGAATTGTGTTCTGATGATGCCAAGTAACCTTGGTTTCTGTTGTTTCTCTTCTCATGCTTGCCTCCTGCCATCTGATTATGTCAAGTTCTTGCTACTCTCAATATATCTGATTGGAGCCCGTCCTTCCTGTAATCCCAGTTGAGTCAGAACTCAGAGTTCAGCTTTCTTTGTGATCCTGTGATTCAGGGATCCTGTGATCCTGAGATCCTGGGTGTGTCCTAGTTCCTGGGATTTAAGCTTCCTCTGAGATCCTGAGATCCTGGTGTGACCAAACTCCTGGGATCCTGGGATCCTAGGACACTAAGATCCTGGCTGTGTTAGTGCGCATGGGAGTGGTACCTCCTCTGGGGGCCTTGGCACTGTCTGCTGAGTTAGCAACCAAAGTAGACTAGTGCCAATGGACGAAACTCAAGCCACTGGTTGGGTAGGTTTCCTGTATCACTGGCTCCTGCTGGTCCCAGTCACTCCTGGTGGTGTTGGAACAGCTGTTGTGTTCTACTCACGGCTGATCCTAAGATCCTGAGCATGCTACAGTACCTGGGTAGTGGAGAGTCCTCTGGGGACTGTGGGACTGTCCACTCAGTTTGAGCCCACGGTAGCCCAGCACTGTTGCCGACAGGCTACATAAGGTTTAAAAGGTAAACTTCAACCAAAAGAGTTTAACTACACTCAAGGAAACAAAGTATAAATAATCCCAGACCAGCAAAGTCAAAAGAAAGGAAACACAACACACACACACACACACACACACACACACACACACATATACACACACACTACTACTACTACCACTACCACAACCAACAATAACAATAATAAAACAGGAAATGACAATAATTGGTTATTGATATCAACATCAATGATCTTATTTCCCCAATTAAAAGATACCAACCAACTGAATGGATACAAAACAGGATCCATCCTTCTGCTACATCCGAGAAATACAGCTTAACATCAGGATAAACATCACATCAGGTAAAGTGTTGGGAAAAGCTATTCCTAGCAAATGGACACAAGAAGCAAACTGTTGCAGCCATTTTCATATCTGACAAAATATACTTCAAATCAAAAGTAGTCAGAAGAGTTAGAGAATGACACTGCATACTAATCAAAGGACACAAATGTCCCAAGAGAACATTGCAATTCCTAATACTGATATCCCTAAAACAAGGGTATCCAAGTGTGTAAGGGAGACGCTTCAACATATTAAATCACATATTCACCTCCTTGAACTAATAGGAAAGATTTCAATACTTGATTCCTGCTAATAGACAAGTTACCCAGACAAAACTTAAAAAGAAAGTTGCTGGATCTAACTAGTTAAAAAACAAACACACCTACCAGATATTTGCAGAGCATTTAACTTGAACATAAAAGAATATACCTCCTTAGCGCTTCTCAGAGCTTTTTCTAAAATTGACTATATAGAGTGAGTCTCAACAGAGACAAGAAAATTGAAAGAACATGCTGCATCCTGACCACCACAGATTAGAACTAGAAAGCCACAAAACTAGAAAGAACGGGAAGCTCACAAACTTATAGAGCTGGAACAACTCTCCACTGATGAGAAAATGGGTTGAATTAGAAATGAAGTACCTTTTAGAATTGAATAAAAATGAATACAGAACATACCAAAATTTATGGGACACAATGAAGGCTGTTATAAGAGGCAAGTTCATAACACTAAGAGCCTACATTAAAAAAAATAGAGATATCTCACATTAACAACTCAACAGCATACCTGAACATCCCAGAAAAAAAATCACATCTAAAAGAAGCATAGAGCAAGAAACAATCAATGTTGTGTGCATATGGAGGTGGAGAGGATCTAGAAGGAATTGAGGTAGGAGAAGAATATGATCAATATTTTTTGTTTAAATAAATAAAATGATAAAAAAAATAACCAGCCATAAGATGGGTATATTGGTCATGGTTTGCCAAAGAAAGGTAATCAATAGAATTTATAGAATACATATAATTTAGAGACTGAATTTCTTAGACAGGCTCACACATTAGAGGCCAGATAACCTAATAGCCATGTCTAGAATAGGAAGCTTGGAAATCCAAATCCACCCATGCTGGATGCTTTATGGCAAGAAGGACAATTTAGTGTGAAACTGAGGGTCTTTAGTGGAGGGTTGCTTATACAAATTGGCATTCCACTGTTGAAGAATCTACAGGATGACTCCTGTTGCTGACAGTGGCAGTATGAAGAAACTCAACTCCCTCAGGGAGAGGAGAGGACTCTGACAGTTTGAATGAGGATGTGCCCCATAGGCTTATACATTTGAATACTTAGTCCCCAATTAGTAGAACTGTTTGGGAAGAATTAGGAAGTGTAGCCTTATTTGAGGAGATATATCAGTTTCAAAAACCCATATCTTCCCAGCGTCTCTTTCTTTTGTATGTTTTGGGTCAAGGTGAAAGCTGTTAGCTACTGCTCCAGTGCCGTGGAGCTGCTGGCTGACCTGCTGCCATACTCCCCCAACATTTTCACCCATTATGGTCATGGCTTCTAACCCTCAGAAACTCTAAGCCATCAATAAACTCTTTCCTATATAAGTTGCCTTTCAATTGTATCCTTATCACAGCAATAAAAAAGTAACTATGACAGAAATTGGACTGGAAGTTGGGTATAGATAGTTGTAATACTTCATGAGATGTCAGAAGGAGTTGCATTAGTGGAACCAGCCCAAAAGAAAGAAATGTGTTGCAGCCAGCAAAACTGGTAGGGAAGAGCTATCCAAGCCCTTTGGCATCAAACAGAGTTATAGGATTATAAGTTTTCCCTGCTGGGTTTCATGTCTTGCTTGGATCAGAATTTCCTCACTATGCATTTATTCTGCTCAACTAGATGATAACATATATTCGGTGCCATTGTGTGTTGGAAGTATGTAATTTGGTTTTAGAGATTGGTTTTATGAAGTGAGTGTCAGAAGAAATTTTAGAATTTGAACCTTTAAATTGCCTTGAGACTTTGAAAGTGTTTTGAAGGTGGACTAAATCCATTTTGCATTATGATATGGCAATAAGCCTAAGGGAGCCTCGGAGTGGAATGTGGTGGCTTAAATGAGAATTTTCTCCAAAGGCTCATATATTTAAATAACTTGGCCTCCTGTTGGTGGAATTGTTTGGGGAGGATGAGGAGTATGATCTTGTTGGAGGAGGTGTATTCCTGGGAAAGGGGGTGAGCTTTGATGTACCCAAAGCCTACACCATTCTAAGTGTTTCTTTCTTTGCATCGTATTTATGGACCAGGATGTAAGTTCTCAGTTACTGCTCTAGCACCATTGCCTCCCTGCTGCAGTGCTCCCTGCTATGATGGTTATGGACTAAATCTCTGAAACTATAAGCCACAACAAACTTTGTTCTGTAAGTTGACTTGGTTATGTTGCTGTGACAGCAATAGAGAAGTACCTAAGACAAGCTCATTTACCCAAATTCCCAGACTTCATTTGGGGTGAGCCTTACCCATTAGTACATTGGTCCACAATGAAATACACAGACATACTAGTGGTATTTTTTTAATAATTAAAAAAAAACAATTTTATGGTAATTTATTCATTCAGTAGAGATGGGCAAAAATACTAATGAAAGAATAATTTTAAGTATTTTTCCATTCCTTCTTTTCTCACTATTTTCCTCTTTTGGAGAATAGGGTACTGTTTTCCACCTCTTTCTGAACATCTGAACTCAAGGCTTTTCAGAACTGATCTCTGTGAGTGGACCAGCAAAGCCCTGGACTCAAAGGCCTTCACTGTTGGACTGATTGACATACTACAACCTTTTCATGTTCTCAGAGTTTTGGATTTGAACTGTTCTGTCAGCTCCTATGTCTTCCTGCTTGCTGACATCCTGTGGTGAGACTTCTCAGCATTCATGATAGTGTATGAAAATTCCACTTATCATTTCTTTTTCATCACACACACATATATGTGTGTGTATTTATTATCTGATACCTACATACCTATCATTTGTCTATCTATCTATATCCTGGTTCATTTTGGTTCATTTTTCTATGAAGAATCTAAATAGAAGCATAGTATGTAAATATATAATATTTTCTTGACCTGAGTCCTTGATACAAAAGAATGTGAAAAAAGTTCAGAATAGTTGTAGAAAACATGGCTGACAATTTTCTGGACCTGATGAAAGATTTCATATATTCTTCAGCCGTGAGAAGGCTAATGAATATCAAACAGGATAAATTTTAGAAACAAAATTCACACATAGAGACATCTTGCTAATACTGAAGATATACAAAAGTGGAAAGAAACATCTTGCAAGTAGTAACTTCCATGGTAGGGCAAAAGGGAAATGAGGAGTATTTGTTTACTTTCTATAGACATTCAAAATTGGATAAAAGTTTTACAGAGCCATTACATAGTCCTTTAAGAATAGTTAACACTACTCAATTACCTAATTAGAACGTCTAATATAATAAGTTTCTTATCATGTGTTTTTTGAGAGTAATTTTGACAAAGAGAAGAGTAGCTTTGGAATTTATTTTATTCAAGACCAGGCCTCTCGTGATATATAGTTTAATGAAGAAGTGAGAAGAGGCCTAAGGAAGAATGTAAACAAGAAGGATAGAGGGAGTAGAGAAGGCAGAGAGGAGGACAGAGGAGGAGAAGCACAGGATAAACAGAAGTCTCCATAGCAAACCCCAGGAGCAAGTGCTGGTGTGGGGGTGTAGCAATTTAGAGGGAGCACAAACAGAAAAGCCCGAGAAGGAGCTAACTCAAGGCAAATGGGTTCTATTTATAAATCAAATTTATAAGTCAAAATTCCTTGGAAGACCAGACATCCAAAGGAGACTGGGCTCAGAACACTGTACAGTTCTACCTTCAGTATGCACATTAAGTTAGGTCATTGCTGATGCTCAGATTAACAAGCAGGTGCTCATGTCATTGCTGATGTCAAATGAAAACTTAAGGTTGTTCATCCTCTCCCCAGTGCTAACATTTGGCTGTGAGTATCTTACTGATCCACCACCCATCCCCTCCTCAGTATAAAATCACCATTACTTGCAAGAGAATCACTTTTGATTTTCATTAGGAGACAGCCCATACAACCAGAGACCCCATAGGGACACACAGTCAGAAATGGCCCAAGGCTCTCACGATTACGAGTAGCTGAAACATAGAAGGCATGTGTCCAACCCACTCCTATTTCTGTTCTTCACAAACAAGAACAAAATGTTCAGTACAAAAGCCTTCTACCTAATGTAAACCAGTTCACCCTCACACACCAGACAATAGCTCCCAGAAGTCACTAACATCTCCCTGACTTGAGGCTCTAGCACCAAGGCCTCTGGTTGTGGTCTACTTACTCTTCTTTCTAATTCTTTGTTAATCTTATTCTCATGAGTCACCACATGCAAAGCAATCAGAAAACCACAAAGGACCAATGCATATGTGACCTTAGTGGAAAGAGACAAATGGAAAACGTGGTTGATACAGTTCCACATAACAAGGAAGAGAATTCTGAGCAGTTAGATCTGTTTTGTTTGTTTGTTTGTTTGTTTTGTTTGTTTGTTTTGTAGTGAGATCTCATGGCTGTGGGGTGTGTTTTTGACAGACTCCACTGCTCACCCTGGATATACTTTTCCTCCCTATAGACATCTAGTGGTGGGAGTGATTCATTGCAAGCTGAGCTAAAACACTCATGAGTATTTCAGCTTGGCTGTTCCTGTATGTGTAGCATTTCAGTTGTCATTTACTGCTCATCTCATTCCGTTGGTACTGTTGTTAGGTCCATGAAAAAGACCCCATTCGAATCTCAGGAGTTCGCGCACACAAGGAACCACGAAAGACCATCTTGATGTAATACACATGAGGGAGGTTTACTCACGGAGCTCCGAGGGACGACACCCAACCCATGCAAGAGGTGGGAGAGTCAGCCACGAGGCTCGAAAATTAGGAGTTTTTATAACAATGGGGTAGGGGGGTTGGGGAAATTGGCGCGGTTTCACATGATTGGCTAGTTCAAACATCAGCAAGAGCCCTAGGTAGCAGCTTAAGGTAATAGTTAACTCTAAGAGACAAGGGGGCGCCAGGGTGGCTAGTTTTTCATCCTGGCCAGTTCTTCACTGTTAGCTACTGCATTGTTAAATTGACTCAGAACAACCAGGCAATTGCTTCATGGCAAATCAATCCTTTTATGAAGTTACAAGTAATTTCCTTTACCAAACTGAAAGGGTTGACTCCTCCTCACTCATCTCTTTCTTAATTTCTGCTTGGGAGTTTATATATTGTAGCCGCCTGTGGCCACACTAACTGGGTTCCTGAGTGGGAGGCTGGAGCTATATGGAAGAAAACGTCTAGAGAAATAATGGAGGCCAAGACAGTTTTATTTTTTCTTTCTGACCAAGGCCCCCAATGTTTACTAAGAGTCTGTGCTTATAAAGAGGGGAGGTCTATCCCCTGCAGATCTATTCTTGATGTTTGTTGCCAGCCTGTAGGTGATCTGCTGGACAGAACTGGTTTGGCAAGTAGGTGTAAATTACTGGATTGCTTGCTGTCTCCAGGGCCTCTCAGCAGGTAGCAGTGTCTTGGAGAAGGGCAGCAGCAGGTAACAGAACAATAGAGCCATCTAAGTCAGAAGGCTCCACCCGAGGTGGTCTCATACTCAGTGGCAGAGAGGTCTGAATCGGCCTGCTTCAAGGCTGGGGGAGGCTACAATATATCTCTCCATCTCATATCTATCTATCTATCTATCTATCTATCTATCTATCTATCTATCTGCAAGCTCCCTTGCCAAGGAGTTCAAGTATGTACCTCAGTCCCTACAAGCAGCTCTAACTGTTTCATTATGTAGATGAGTTCTTTAGAGGACAGTGCTTTGAGAGCAAATCAGGACAGATCAATAAACTTTCAACCCCAGATTTGCCTATGCAAATATGAGTGGTGGTGCGTGCTTCCTTCTGAGAAAAGCATTTCCTAGTCAAACAGAAGCAAGGAATATTTTCCACTCTAAATTTATATTGCACATGTGACTACTATGGGCTGAATTCTGTTCTCAAATTTACAGTTTGAAGTATCCAATATGCTTCCCCTCAGAACATAATGGCATCTGAAGGTAGATCCTAAGCAGGAGGAGGGGGGATGGAATATGGGAGTTCTGGAGGAGAAACCGGGAAAGGGGATAACATATGAAATGTAAATAAATAAAGTATTCAGTAAAAAAAAAATCATAAAATCAGAAAAAATATACAAAATAAATTGTATATTTTATTATGTTATCAGATCATATTGTAATGAAATAGAGATAAACAAAAAGAGAAACTGTAAAATAAATATGGAAATTGAAAAAAAAAAATAAAGTGGTGATTAACTTAAAGCCAGACCTCTTGGATAGGTCTCAGTCTGATCTGATTGGTGTTCTAGTATGAAGGGAAAGTTGGACCCACATAGTGACAGCAGAGTTCACCAGCACACAGAAGAAAGGACCGTCATTAAATGATTTAGGAAGTCTTTCCTTCAATAAAGGTTTGGACCTGCTTAAAAGGTATCGAGTTTGGCTTGCAAGGTTATTTATCAAGGAGATGGTAAATGTCTTAGATCAACTGCCCACGTGAGAGTTTAAGGCAGGACACATTCTACAGAACATCAATGGTTTCCTGAACTCCAAGGGAAACATCTGGACAAATGAGGAAGCTGCCAAAGGTTTATGGAGAACAGCTTCAGTTCTTCCTACTGGAAAGGGCATGAGTTGGGTGCATGCCAGTGCTGAGTCAAGGGGCATACAGGTTTTAATCTTCTGAAATTATTAATTATTGTTACTTTTGAGAAAAAATTCTAGGACCTTAATATAAACAACAATGGCAAGAAGAGTTGTATGTGTTGTATCTGGAGAGCAAAAGCTCTTCAAGACTTCTGTGCTAGTATAAAGTTTTCATTAAGCACTGACCTTCCTGTCATGTCTACGCCAAAAATTCTGATAGGAATTTCTCAGAAGAAATTCAGGAATTTCTCAGAAGAATCACCTGTATTCTTTTCTTCTCTAGGGCTTTTTCAGGTCAAGCCACCCCACTCATCTATCCTCCCTTTGCCCTCTTTCTTCATATTCCCTCTTACAGTCTTTGATTTTATACATACTGGGCTTTGGCTCTATTTCTATCTGAGTAACTTTGGCATCTTCACTTCAATCCAGCTTACAAGCAAGTGCAATACCATGGGCTACCTTTGCCCAGGGTTTTGGAAAAATGAGATTTTTTTTTTTCCTGCCTACTCAGAGTAAACTGAGTTTGGGTTTACTGCCTTGTTCCTATCATTTGTAGAAGTCACTTGTCCCTGGCATAGCTATTGATGGGTGGAAATTCTGGCTTATTCTGACAGGGGAGGAACAGGCATGAGCATGAATTATCTGCTGATATACCTGCGTGAGCCTTGACACAGCTTGGGCCCAGTCTCTACCATATCCACATGCTGGTGTTTCTCTAAGTTAAAGGGACACAGAGTTCATGGAAGCAACTCAGTGCCTAGGGTCACATGGTTTCAATTCATGGAGGGCACACAGAAGCCCTGAAGATCTTCTACAAAGGAGAGTAACATTGCTCAAGAGTACATTGCTCTAAACCAAGAGGTCTGCACATTTCTTATTAGGAATATTCATATTTCAACACAGTGTTTTGACTTCCACTAATTCTGTGCAATTCTTTGAATCTTTTAGAATCAGAACCATCTAGAGATGCTTTTTTTTTTTTTCCTTTCTTGGATCCATTCAAACTGAGCTACCTCTTCATACTTCTTGTTACCACCATATAACATAACCACAAATTTGGTGGCTGGAAACATTAGTATCTTTATATTTTATCTCTTACAGTTCTGGAGGCTAGACATTCAAGTCAGGAAAAAAAAATGGTTCCCAAATGAGGGTCAAAAGAATATTGTGTTTCTAGCTTTTGGAGACCACCTGCCATCTTCAGCATTAGCTCCCTTGTAGATGTTTTACCATCCATACTGATTTCTGCCTTATGAATGTGGTTAACTTCCCCTTTAATTATAAGAGTATTTTCTTGAAGATTTATAGTAGAAGACCCTAAGTGTAGAAAAATCTCTTTTTAAGATCTTCAACTTAGTTTCCCCTAAAACAGTCCTTTGTTCTACGTGGGTCCCATTCACAGATACTGGAATTTAGAACATGATCATGTATTTCACCCAACTGCAGATGTACTCCTGATTATTTTAAGTGTGCTTCCACATGTAGGTTGTGTTTATAAAAGTACCCAGTGCAAAGTAGTATAGTTTGTCTTTTAATTTGGAGAAGTGCACCAGCATGCCTTTGCCTATTGGTGCCTTTGATGCTGTTATATTTTTATATACTTTACCTTCTATTCCACGACGTACATGGATTTTTGGAAGACCAAAGAATTTCTTCTCAGGGTCTAATTGCTGACATCACCAGTGTATCAGACCTGTGTACTGTGTTTCCTGAACAAGAAAGACAGTCATAGCAATGTAGGCTAAATTATGGTATAGAAGCAGCTGAATTCATCTTGGGGTGAGATAGTTAAGATGTACTCTTAGATCCTCAGCCAGGTGAAATTTAGCTGCATTGCACTGAATCAATAAGAGGACTTCTATTGATTTCCTTCTTGAAATAGATCACAGCTAAATAATAAATGCAATTGGAGTCATTACCTGTGCAGCTTAGGATAATTCATTTTCATTTTCTATGGCCAATGCAAAATTGATCACTCCTGGCCAGATTTGAGAGTTAAATAAAAACAAAAGAGGGCTCACAACCATTGTATCTATCAAGGGCTTTCTGTGGTACCACCAATTTCAGTAATGTCTGTAGAAAGTATAATTCACATGCATTTTCATCTCAGTATATTGTAGGAAACACCAGGGCTTTCACATTGGCTATTTGTGTTGTTGTACTTAGTTTGAGACAAGGTCACACTATGTAACTTTGGTGTGCTTTGAATTTATAATCCTCGACCTCTTAGGTATGGTGGTCCCAGGTGAGCATCACTTTGCCCAGCTTGAAAAGTCTTGTCTTTTTATTAGCAGTTGTGTTAAAATCTAGAAGGCATAACCTTCTAGAACTGAGAATACATGTAATGATTATTGATCCACCAACCAGACAGCCCATGTGAAAATGGATGTTTGATCTGTTGCACAGATAGCAATGCCACAGTTTTGTCATTTGGCCCTTGTAAACCAGGAGTTCTGATCAATGAAATAAATCAATCTGGTAAACTTAGGTAAAATGGCTAATCTGCAGAGCCCTGCCTTTCTCCTTTATTTTTCAGAGTCTACCCTCTAGGGAACCAATTCTGGCAAATGAATAATGAATCATGATGTTTTGGTCCAAAATATGGTCCCATTCTGCACACCAGAAGTTTATTTTAAATATATTAACAACAGGAGAGGGGGAGAACCACATTCAGGATAATATAATGCATATGTATTTTTCTATCCAGATTATTATGTGAAATTAAATATCAGTATTGCTTTATACATACATAAAGAAAAATTATGCAGAACTTCAAAAAACTTCCAACAGACAAAGAAATCTTGACAAAAAAAATAAAAAAAAGGAACTACATACTTGGATTTTGGATTATGCCACTGTGAGGTTCAGCTGTTCCTCATGATGACGAAACATGTTAATTATGGAAGGCAAATTTTGACTTGACTTACGGTGTCATAGATTTCGACCACTTAAACAGAACACGGTAGTGAATGAGTAGGCTCCCTCATGCAGCACAGGAGGGAGAGTAAGGGCCAGAGGCAAGGTATGACTTCCCAGGGCATGCCACCACTGGCTTACATAGACCTCACCTAATTACTACCACCTCCCAACTTATGAATGAATCCACTGATGATGACATCATGCCCCCAACAGCCAATCACTTCCTTAGTGCTACACCTCCAAACAATACTGCACTGTGAACCAAGCCTGTAAGAAAGGGACTTTTGGGGGGCATTTCATATGCAGGTCACAATAATTACAAATCTACAGCAATCAAAGCAGCCTGATACTGGTTGAAAAAATAAAAGAAATAAAACATATACATCACAGACTGGCAGAACAAAATAGGGAGTCTGGGAATAAAAAAATCACTTATAGATGTTCAACTAAATTGTGACATAGACATCAAGAAGATAAAATGAAAAATGTACCATCTCTTTGATACACAGTTCTAAGAAATGAGGTTATTTTCATGCAGAAGAATAACAGTAGACAGATACATAAAACAGCCACTCACAATGCCATAGGGAATCAAAAAAAAAAAAAAAAGCCCTAATACATATTTCCTAGGAAGAAACAACAAAGCCAAACAAGGTCAGAGTTCCTTTACATTGATCGGGAAAACAGTTATTTGAGTATAATACCAAAGGAACAGGTAACTAAAGACAGAGTAAGCAAGAAGGAATAAACCAAAGTATAAGGATCTCCTTGGCAACTTAAACAATCCACAATTCAAAGGGGGCAACCTGCCACTTGGAAGAAAATGTTTTCAAGCCATCTATCTGATAAAGGGTTGTTAATATTCAAATATGGTAAGAAACAATCAACTCAACAGCACACACCCTTAAATAATCCAATTTCGAAGTAGGTGATGGTTGGGAAAAGACAAGTCCTCTATCATTGAGCTATATCCCTAGCCCTGCCCATATTCTCTGATTGTTCATGAAAGCCAGATTAAATTCTGAGCTGTAAAATTAGCCTCAGCAAATCTGAAAGCATCGGAGTCAGACACAATGTGTTGTCTGACCACAACGAAATAAAACTGAAACTCATTAACAGAAAGGTAACAGGAAGCGATCCAAACACTTAGAAACCAAGAACACACTTGTTAATAATGCATGGGCCAAGGAGGGCATCTCAAAGAAAGAAGAAAGCATATCGACCTGAATGGAAATGGAAACCAGTAGAAGATATGCAGCCTTTTGTGGGCTGTGTCTTTTCTGTAATTTTATAATGTATTCCTTTGTGGCTTTAAGTGAAAAACGGTACTAAGTTAGTAGACATATATGAAATGTACACACTGCTTGAAATGTAAATTTTTAGCACACTTTCAATCAACGTTTCTTACCTTTTGTGACTTGAGATAATTATTTTACAGCTTTAAGTATAGATTTCTTAGAAAAAAACTTTACAGAAAATTATGCGAGAAGCAGGTAAAGGAGCCATATTGGGTCCCGGATCCCTCAGAGACCAGTCTGCACAGGTCAGCTCTCAGACTGCAAAGGGTGAGTGAGCACACTGCAGAAGCAACACAGCTTCTGGGACAGACCCAGTTTCAGGCTCTAGACATCTAGGCACCTTTCCAGCCTGAGAAGAGGTATCCACCTGCGAGAGCTCTGCCTGCAGAAGCAGGTGACAGAGCCATCTTGTGTCTTGGGTTCCTTGGAGACCAGTCTGTGCAGGTGAGCACACAGACTGCAGAGGCAGCCCATCTTCTGGGAAAGGCCATGTTTCGGGCCTTCATCTTCAGCCAGGAGGCAGGTCTGAAGGCCAGACCTCTGTATACCCTCTCAGCAAGAGGAGAGCTTGCCTGAAGAGAGTACTCTGACCACTGAGACTCAGAAGAGAGCTGGACTCCCAAGGACAGCTGATAAAGGCTAACAGAATCACAGGAGGAACAGGCTCCAGCCAGAGACAACTATAACTACTAACACCAGACATTACCAGATGTCAAAAGACAAACATAAGAATCTCACTAACAGAAACCAAGACAGCTCACCATCATCAGAACCCAGCACTCCCACCTCAGCCAGTCCTGGTTACCCCAACACACCCAAAAATCAAGAATTGTATTCAAAATCATATCTCATGATGCTGGTAGAGGACCTTAAGAAAGGCATTAATAACTCACTTAAAGAAATACAGGAGAACACTGCTAAACAGGTAGAAGCCCTTAAAGAATCACAGGAAAACACTGCTAAACAGGTATAATTAAAGAGGAAACACAAAAATCCCTTAAAGAATTACAGGAAAACACTACCAAATGGGTAATGGGATTGAACAAAACCATCCAGGACCTAAAAAGGGAAGTAGAAACAATAAAGAAAATCCAAAGGGCAGTCACATTCATTAAAGAAACTGTAGTAAAACTCAAAGCACACATTGTACCTCACGCAATAATAGTGGGAGACTTCAACACCCCACTCTCACCAATGGACAGATTCTGGAAACAGAAACTAAACAGAGACACATGGACACTAACAGAAGTCATGAAACAAATGGATTTAACAGATATCTACAGAACATTTTATCCTAAAACAAAAGGATATACCTTCTTCTCAGCACCACATGGTACCTCTTCCAAAATTGACCATATAATTGGTCACAAAACAGGCCTCCACAGATACAAAAATATTGAAATTATCCCATGCATCTGACCACCATGGACTAAGGATGATGATCTTCAATAACAACATAAATAATAGAAACCCAACATTCACGTGGAAACTGAACAACACTCTACTCAATGATTCCTTGGTCAAGGAAGAAATAAAGAAAGAAAGACTTTCTAGAGTTTAATGAAAATGAAGCCACAACATACCCAAACTTATGGGACACAATGAAGGCAATCCTAAGAGGAAAACTCATAGCCCTGAGTGCCCCCAAAAAGAAACTAGAGAAAGCATACACTAGCAGCCTGACAGCACACCTAGAAGCTCTAGAACTAAATGAAGGAAATTCACCCAAGAAGACTAGAGGGCAGGAAATAATCAAATTCGGGGCCAAGATCAACCAAGTGGAAACAAAAAGAACTATTCAGAGAATTAACCAAACCGGGAGCTGGTTCTTTGAGAAAATCAACAAGATAGATAGCCTCTTAGCCAGACTAACTAGAGGCAATCCAATCACAAAAGAAGTCACTGGAAAAAAAAAAAAAAAGCCCGGCGTGGTGGTGCATGCCTTTAATCCCAGCACTCGGGAGGCAGAGGCAGGCGGATTTCTGAGTTCAAGGCCAGCCTGGTCTACAAAGTGAGTTCCAGGACAGCCAGGGCTATACAGAGAAACCCTGTCTCGAAAAATAAAAAATAAAAAAATAAAAAAAAGAAGTCACTGGATATACACTCACTGATAAGCGGATATTAGCACAGAATCTTAGAATACCCAAGATACAATTTGCAAAACACAAGAAAAATCAAGAAGAAGGAAGACCAGCTTGTGATACTTCGTTCCTCCTTAGAATAGGGAACAAAATAAGTTTGGAGCTAAGATGAAAGGATGGTCTATCCAGAGACTACCCCACCAGGGGATCCATACCATAATCAGTCACCAAACCCAGACACTATTGCTTATGCCAGCAAGAGTTTGCTGAAGGGACCCTGATATAACTGTCTCGTATGAGGCTATGCTATTGCCTGGCAAATACATAAGTGGATGCTCACAGTCATCTATATGATGGAACACAGGGCCCCCAATGAGAAGCTAGAGAAAGTATCCCAGGAGCTGAAGGGGTCTGCAATCCTATAAGAGGAACAACAATATGAACTAACCAGAACCCCCAGATCTCGTGTCTGCATATGTAGATGCATATGTAGCAGAAGATGGCCTAGTTGGTCATCATCGGGAAAAGAGGCCCCCTTGCTATTGCAAACTTTATATGCCCCAATACAGGGGAACGCTAGGGCCAAGAAGTGGGAGTGGGTGGGTAGGGGAGAAGGGCAGGGGGTGGGTATAGGGAACTTTCAGGATAGCATTTGAAATGTAAAATAAGAAAATATCTAATGAAAAAATAGTCAAAAAAAAAAAAAAAAAAAAGAAAATTGTGCCAGTGGGTTTTTCATTGGTAGTTCATTTAATTTAAATCTTTTAGGGGTTCTGGAGAGACAGTTTAATGGTTTAGAGCACTAGCTACTCCTCCAGAGGACCTAGACTCAATTCCTAGAACCCATGTGGCACCTCACAACATCCTCTAACTCCAGTTCCAGAGGAACCAGTGCCCTCTTGTGGACATCATGGGCATTAGATACACACATCGTGCGTGAACATGGAAAAAAATACCCATGTGTATAAAATAAAATAAAATAAAATAAAATAAAATATTTAAAGGTTTGCTAGACTTTCACAGATTTAGTCCAATCTTTACATCAAACTGCCTGCTACACTAATGGAAAATTTAATAAAAATATCTGTAAAAATATATGGAGTTATACCAATATTAAAATTATGAAATATATCTAGGATGATTTCCAATTAATGTAATAATTACCATTACCAGATAATTGATTTTAACTCATGTTCAGTAACATGAGTTGATTTGTATGGACAATATGACTTATTGTTTAGTTTTTTAACCCAAGTACCTTCTCAGAAATTTATAATGGCTTTCAATAATGTATATCAAACAAACAAACAAAACCAAAAAACATTAGAAAATGAACTAGATAATGTAGATGTTTCAAATGTGTTGAAAACAGCCCTGGTGTCTATACAATAATATACATGTATGTTTTTAATGTGCAAATGACTGTCATAATGTATGAGAAATAAATAATAATTTATTGATGGATAATCTACAAAAAGATTTACAGCATTGAAACACAGTAGTTTTCAGAGATGAATTTATAGAATTTATGTTAAAAAGAGATGGGATGTTGTTTGTTAGGAGAAAGAAATTTTAGTGTTTGACAGCATAGCCAGCAAAATTGAAAATAAATTATTATATATCTCAAAAGAGAAAGGTAAGAAGAATGCAAGCATATATTTCACAATATCTTAGACTGTTTCATGTCTTTAATTCCTTTTAAACAAGCTTTCTTCTTCTAATCTCATGCTCCTGCGTGCCTCCTCTCTTCCTTTAGTTAAATAAACCTTCATCATTCATCCTTGTCTTTTAATTATTTCTAAGTGTGTGTAGTGTGAACATGAACACAGTTCCCAAAGAGGCTAGAGAGGGTTCTGATCCTGGAAGCTGGAGTTACAGGCAGTTGGAAGCCATCCAATGTGGGTGGGTTGAAATAAGCTCAGGTTCAAGGGTAAGAGCACAATGTGTTCTAAGTGCTGAGCCACCATTCCCTGTCTACTAGCTTTTCACATCATGATACCCGTCTCCTCCTCTCACTCTTCCTCCTCCCCATTTGCCCCCTCCTCCTTCTTCTCCATCTCCTCTTCTTTTTCTCCTCTTTCTCCTTTGCCCCTCCCTCCTCTTCTCTCTCCTCTTCCTCCTCTTCTCTCTCCTCTTCCTCCTTGTCTTTCTTTGTGTTGAGATGGAATCCATCATGTCCCTCATGTTATATAAATGTTCCATTACTAAAGCTATACCAAATGTTCAGATGTGCTAATGGAATGCTTTTTTCAACTCAGTGATTAAGTTTCCCAGCTATACAGATCCCTAAAATGATGTAGTGTCATGCCAAGTCAAAGCATTTATCTTTCTTAGGGTTTTCATTGCTGTGAAGAGACACCATGACCAAGGCAACTCTTATAAAGGACTGCATTTAATTGGTGCTGGCTTATAGGTTCGGAGGTTCAGTCCATTATCAATACAGCAGGAAGCACAGCAGCATCCAGGCAGGCATGGCACTGGAAGAGCTAAGAGTTCTACCTCTTGTTCCAAAGGCAGCTAGGAGACCCCTGGCTTACAGACAGCTAGGATCAAGGTCTCAAAGACCATGCCCACAGTGACACACTTTCTCCAACAAGGTCACACTTCTGAATAGTACCACTTCCTGTGCCAAGCATATTCAAACCACCACATCAACCATACCACGGCATATTCAGTACATAACTACTGAATATTACAACTGTTTTGGAAATGGGGCCACGAATCTAGAGTTCTTGGGGATTTATTGAAAGAAACATGGGTAATAAGGGAAGGTGTCATTTTCTTACTGTAAATATCACAAACTGTTCATATTCTTTGCAGTTATGGTGAGCTGGGAATCTCAGGAGGAAGCACAATGCCTGTGGTTTTTAGCAATCTCTAACACTTCACTGTAACATTCTTCACAGAAGCTTCTGAGAGCTGCAAAGACAAGAGGCAATTAGTGTTGTGTGGGAAGTTCTTTTCATCCATATTGCTGTAGTCCCTGAAGATTCTCTCTTGCTTATCACCTGAAATCCCTCGGACTCTCTGGGACTCACTCTAATATGGAACAGTAATTAGCTCAAAAGTGACAGTAGTATTATGAGTCACCTTTCTTCTCCTGAGATGGTCAGATGCCTTGACAACACTCAGCTTGCAGCTAGACTGAAGATGTGATCAGCTTGTGTGTATGTATATTGTACGTGTAGTGTGTGTGTGTGTGTGTGTGTGTGTGTGTGTGTGTGTGGTGTGTGTGTGTGTCTGTCTGTGTGTGTGTGTGTCTGTGTGTGGTGAGTTGGGAGGAGAAATCCTCATAGCAAAAGTGGTAGGAAAGGAAACGCCATGATTCCTTCCTTTCTCTTTGTGATACCTAAGGGCTCTTAAAAGCTCAGGGGAGGGAGGGATGGTTATTGTCAGACTTCTTATATTACTCTTCATTTCTGGGCTGTTGTCAAGTTCAAATTGAACTCATCTAGTAATTCCAAGTAACCTCCCATGTTAATTTGCTTTAGAATGAGATTTTATGAGATATAGGACTTTTTATGCTAAGCCTGGAGAAGTCTCCAGCAAACTGAGTGAGAGACCCAACTTATCACAGATACTCATGTATTTAAGAGTCAACTGGCTGTTAAGAGATTTATTGTAACACAGCCACACCTATTCATTCCTATAGGCTGTGGTGACTTCCTTTTACCTGGCAGGATTGAATAGTTGTGAAGATGGCTGTATAGCCTGAAGAGTTGGGCATATTTCCTTTATGTTGCTTTATAGAAAAAGCTTGCCAGACTGCACAATATCTCACTGGAAGGAATGCCCTAAGAGGAGCTATGCAAAGACTGCTGAAAAAATCCCTTAAAGTTGATGAAACCCACAGTCAGAACTACTAACACTATGTATTTTATGACTTACTGACAATAAGATGGTTTTCTTTGGTGAGGTTCCGAGATAGACCCTTACTTACACTTTAATAAGATGGTCATCCTTTGGTGAAAAGACCAAGAGAATAATTTCAATTTTATCATGCTTAAAACTCTTATTTGGCCTGTGTTTTCTCCCCTGAGATTTAGCCTTCTGCAATCAGGGTGGCTTTAGAGCTGAAGAATCTGTACTTTAAGTAACAAGCTTTTAGCTTACATATTCCCAGGGATGGCAGATGTCTAATGGTTCTAACTATGGTGCTTGCTTCTCTATCAGGATGAACTCCAGAATTTCAGTGTGGCTCATAACACAGCTCTCCTGTGGACTTCTATGCCACCCTGGGCATGTTCCTTTCCTCTGAACCTTTATTTCCTTACCTCTCACTGTAAAAAAACCTTGTCATAAACTACTGTCCTGTTTTCAGAAAGAAATGTAGCCAAGTTACCAAATGCCGATTAATCTGGTATAGTTAACGTACTGCTCTTAGAGGCAGAATTACAGAACTACATAATCACTTACACAGTTAATCTGTATTTTTACTTCTGGCTTTGTGGTCAAATTAAAAGCTTTTGTCTAACCTGTGAAGAAAATGTGAATGTACTTATCACTTGAAGAAGCAGTTTTCTCAGATAGATGCATATTAGACCTCTTGGGCCCCATTCAGTGGGCAATACTTTCTGGAAATCTAGTAGCACAGTATCTCGATGATGGTGGATCTTTCTCCAAGTTGTGCAGGATACAGAGTGGTATAGCTTTTGTACATCATCAGTACTACTGTAGTGGGATTTTTCTATGATGCAGCTAGCTACTTAGTAATCTATTCTCCTGTAAGTAATTCCTCAGGCATGCATGTGTAAATAATTCTATAAACCTCTTTTGTTTCCAAGGTGATACCTGGATAGAAGTCTTTCTTTGGAGTGTGTCTTAGTTAGGGATTACATTATGGTAAAGAGACATCATGATCAAGGACACTCTTATAAAGGACATTTAATTGTGGCTGGCTTACTGATTCTGAGGTTCAGTCCATTATCATCATGGTGGGAAACGTGGTATCTAGGCAGGCATGGCACTGGAGGAACTGAAAGTTCTATATCTTGTTCCAAAGGTAAACAGTATAAGACTTGACTTCCAGGCAGTTAGATGAAGGGTCTCTAAGCCCACTGTGGAGGTGTTCATAGTGTCACACTTCTTCCAAAAAGGCCACACCTACTCCAACAACACAACACCTCCTAATAGTGCTACTCTGTGGGTGAAGGATATTCAAACCACCACATTCTGTTACTGTTTTCTTTCTGACATGGAAAGATATTTATTTATGTGTCCCCAACAAAAGTCTGCAACAAACCTAAAACACTATGGCTCTAGTATTGTTCTGTGTGAAACTTCAAAAACAGTAGAGAGTACTTTGAGGTAAACAGAAATCTCAGAGCTTCAGTTTAGGGGACACCTTAAGGACCTTAGCACAAACACTGACTTAGTCTTTCACTGGCCTTTAAAAGTAATCAACTCTAATGACACATATTTTGACCCCCCAAATCCTTATTTTGGATGAATGGAGTTTCTGGGTTGAAGATGACTTGGTCCAATTTGGTTCACAGATGTAGCCCACAGCCCCAGGTTTTGAAAGCTTGCTTCCCCAGGGTGGTGTTACTTGGAAAAGGTGGATTCTGTCACAGTGGAGCCCAGTGGGGTGCCTTACGTCTCTTTGTCATGCTTTTAAAGGTCATGTGTGACACTTTCTTCTCTTCTTTTGCTTCCTGAACATGAGTTGAGCACTACTTTATTGTGTGTCCTTCTCACAGTGATGTGCTTCGCCACAGATCCAGAGCTACAAGGCCAAGATGATGCTGGACTGAAACCTCCAAGTGTAACTTCCCAAACTTCTAATGTATTTGTAAGCATACTGATTAGCATGGAGCTTGAGCAATATCTACCTTAGTTCATTTTCAACAATTGACCTTTAGTAATGTTCAATGTTACTTTATAGAGAAGCAGAGCTATGCAAAAGACTTTAGAACCTCTGAATCTTGAATGTCTTCTCTGAGATTTTCCTCATATGTCTTTTGATATTTTTTATATGGATAAGTCAACTTCCAAGTGTATCTATTTCAGGTACAAAGTTCAAGCTGTGTGTAATAATTTTAGTGTCAGACTGACTTTTTACACCTGCCTAACACTGGTCTTCTGTGTTATCTGACCACCCATACTGCCATAATCTTTCCTCCCTCTTCATGATCCCTTTTGTCATACCATGGGATTAATACAGCTTTTTAAAAATCTCTACTTAGGAAAGAATAAGATAATATAAAACTGCCTACATTGGAAAGTGTCAGCACACAGTGGAGAGTCTATGGAAAGGAACAAAGCTGTAGAAGAGAGCATGGGGACACAATTGTTTCTATTGTCAACTGGAAGCCCTGACTGAGAGATACAAATAATTACATGTACCTCTACAATTAAACCAGAGACACAGAATAATGAAAATTACAGAAGCAACTCTGTGTGATGGACACAGGACTAATGAAGAAAAATATGTGTGCTGAATGTCCAGGAGCTGCTTCTGTGGCCTTAGGATAAAGGCTTTAACAGAGACATAAACAGATTTATTTGGTCCCCAATTATTGTGAATTACTGTTGTGATTCTGTTATATAATCCTTCAATTCTCAGTTTACTTTTAACAGTAAAGGAAAAGTGGCACTTCTGAAGTTGTTCAAATTTGTAAACACAAATGATGCTGGGCACGAAGACTTAGAGAACTGTAGCTAATATTGTAATTCCCTTTCTTCTGAAATCTTCATTGCCACCTTATCGAAAGGTATGTTTTCTTGCCTAGAAAGTAACTGGAGCTAATGAAAACGCCACCCCATACATTTGCAAATGATGTACAACTTATTAGATGTGCATTTTAAAAATATGTTTCTGCAATATTCTGTTCAGAATTTCAAACCGATTTGTACTTTTCAATTGGGAGGTGTTGAGGTTTTACAGAAGGGATTTGGTGTCATTCCATATGTGCTATAGTCCCAGCAAGCGATAGCAATCTTTCATCAGTCACATTCCCTTTTATATCAAAAACACCTCCAGGCCTAGTACTTTGCTAGAAAGGTCTTAAGATACATTCATATTTGTGGATCTAATTTATTGCAACTATGGACACAATGCAAAAGCAGCAGAGGGGACCAACTTATGGAGAAAAATACAGAACAAACCAGGCACAAGATTCCAGCAGGATCCCCCATATTGGACGCCCCCACCCCCAGTGTAGTCACAGAGGATGCATTTAATTTTCAGGCAAACATGTTGTAACAGAACATGTGACATTACCTGAGAAGTACTCAGCCTTAAGGAGAGTATGGTAGTTTGACTAGGAATGGTACCCCAAAGTCTCATATATTTGAGTGCTTAATCATCAGGGAGTAGCATTTTTTTTGAGAAGGATTAGAAGGATTATCAGGTGCGACTTTGTTGGAGGAAGTGTGACACTGAGGGTGGGCTTTGAGGTTTCATAAAACCATAGCTACTTTTCCAGCAACCTGCCTGTTTGATGCCATGCTCCCTGCCATGATGATAATGGACCAAACCTCTGAAACTGTAAGAAATCCCACAATTAAATTCTTTCTTTTGTAAGAGTTGCCTGTCCTTCACAAAGGACAAGGATGGTAGTCAATAATGAAGTAAAGATTTGTTTTTCCTTTTACTGATATTCCCTGAACAGTGGGATATCTACATGAAAAATTTAAGGCTCCCAGGCAAAGATGGGCTTTTAGCGTGTGTCATATTTTTGATATGAACAGCTCACTCGAGGTGAGCCATTGTTAAGTGTTAGAGAATTGCAGCAAGGACCCCAAATCTACATTTTACATCTCAGTTTTGCATCAATGTCATAGGAAACCTTTCTGCTATGTTATGTTTTTGATGCTATGCTTGGTGGTAAAATAGTAAAGGATTATACTTTAAAGGACAAACAAAGGCAACAGCTCATACATGCTTTGCCATCAATTAGCTTGGATTGAGTATTACAATAGCAAATTATCTCATGAAAATCATATTTGTCAAAGCTTCTTGAATTGTTGGATTATGAGTAAGGAGTCACAGTAGAGCCTTCCTTCCACTCTGTGTCTTTCCTCTCTTCTCGTCTCTTTATTCCCTTTCATTTACTTTCTTCCTTTCTTTCCTTTGCCTTTTCTCAGTTTTATTAAGTACAATACAGAACAATCACTTAAAAATCCAACAAATGAGAGTAAAAGCCTATTCTTATCCCAAGGTCATTATTTAAGCCACATATAAAGTGATATATATATATATATATATATATATATATATATATATATATATATATGTTGACAATTGATGCTAAATTGGGACCAAATCCTAAAGCAATGTGTCAAACAACAAAACAAATAGCATAGCCAGTAAGCCTTCATGGAGCAAGGAAGACAAAATGGAATCATGATAATATACAAATAATCCCAAAGGAGACATAAAAGGAAGAAAAGAAATAAAAACAAAACCCAACACTATAAATAGAAAAAAGCAAACAAAGTGATAGATTGTGATAGATTTAAACTTATAATATCAGTAATTACATTAAATATAAATGGCCCAAGTAGACAGATTCAAAAGGACACCAGAATTGCTAATGTGTAAGAACCTATCATGTGGTATTGATTTGGGTGGCATGAAAGCTAATATTTTGGTTGTTGGAGAACATGAATACTATATAATATTATCATGTTAGCCAATCTGATACAAGCCAAAAAATTAAGTTACAAGTCATTGAAAGGAACAGTAACAAAGTGTCTCTAGTGTTCAGAGCTTCAGGGGACCTTTATAAGTAACCTCGTCAGTAATTTCAATAGTTAAGATTAGTTTGATGATTCTTTGGAGGGGGAGGGGTTAATAGAGCTCATTCAAGAAGCAAGGGAAGATTTACACAACCAGATTTATTGAATAAATTGATGGTTTTATTGACAAATTACTCAATAAAATCCCTCGGTAGCTCAAAAGACTACAGATAAATCCTAATACAAATTTAAGGAAGAAACAATACAAGTTAAACACAATGACCTACAAGGTCTTTAGCCAGCAGGATTCCAACGTGACTCCAGAAATTCCCAGCACATGGTGCAGACACACCTACTTTTAAGCATTCAAGCAAAAATTTTAATCTTGATGTTTCTATACATGAATTAGGTCTATACATCAATTAAGAGGAAGGCTCTTTGCATTGGCTGGTCCTGATCTGATGAGGCCTTTAAAAATGAGAATTTTCTCTAACAGATGACAAAGGAGAAACCTAGGAAATAAAGCACAGTGGGTTTCAATGGCTGTCTTAGATCCGGGAGACAGAAAGTAACAAGGTATATGCAGAGACTCTGGGAGATGACTGTGGCACTTGGCCAACAAACAAACAGCAAAACTGCATAGAAGACTTCTCCAAGACTCCAGAAGAGAGCCAGTTTATGTATCACTTATAATCGTACAGCATTCTGAGCAAGGGACTTAGCTAACTACTTTTTAGATAGCAATAGGAACTAATAACTTGTACCAACTCATTCTCCTCAGCTGCTGTTACCATAGTGATAAAGTAAGGCAGGAGCGAGGGTCCAGGAAAGGATATGAAAATTCTAAGCATAATGTCAATAACCTTAACCAATGATGCATAAGAATAACATGTCTAAGCAAATGGACTCTGTGGGGAAGTTGGGTCTGGTTTATCATTCCAAAGTAATGAACATAGTGAGTCATGCTAACAAACTGTCAGAAAAATGTAGTCTGTAATAATCTTGGTAGATGCAAAAGTTATACCAAGGTCCAACTCAGTGCTTGAACCATGAAACTCAGTCAATGGACTAGAAAGGACTTCCTCATCCTGGGATGCTGTAATAAATATCATGTTTAATAGTAAGAGTCTAAAGGGCATTTCCTAAAGATTGAAGAAAATCAAAAGAACCCTGTGATTTCATTTTCATTCCATTTAACTTTTTTTTCTGACCACTGATCTATTTGTTTAGATTAAACACAATATGATGTCCTTTATTCCTAGAGCTCACAGTGTGTTACAGTGTATCAGTGTCTGCCTTCACATCTGTGTTCAACACAGGGTTGAAGAATCTTTCCAGTGCCAAAGGCAGAATCAAGGGAAAAACGGACCCCATTTCAAATGCAAAGGGAAGGGCTGATCCTCTTCCTAGATAGAATGATGTTCTGTATAAAATCCTATTCTACCAGAGCTACAAAAACTTCGTGTGTGTGTGTGTGTGTGTGTGTGTGTGTGTGTGTGTGTGTGTATGTGTGCGCGCACACGCATGCATGTGTGTGGTGTATCTTGCCAATAAATAGTCAGAAATTAAAATGTAAAATAAATACCATGTGCAATGCTGTATAAAAAAGCTGAGGTGATCATGCATGTTATTAGGAATATAAAATGATGAACCAGTTTGGGAAGAGTTGAATGATTACATTTAAAACTACGTGCACTTGTGATACATGGTCCAACTCCAGCCATCCCCTTCCTACTCATATACCCAAGAAAAAATAAAGTCCAGGTCCTGTTAAATGGCATTTAAATTCTGTTTTGTTTTATCAAATTTTTTTTATGATTTATGTTTGTCTTTTAATCATCGTGTATTGATTTATAGAGCACCCATCCCATGATTAAGGTACTTTGGGATACAGTAAATATCACACACACACACACACACACACACACACACACACACACACCCCTTATGTAGTTAAATACAGTCAAGAAATTATAGAACAAAAAACTGGAATAAAGCAACATTATGTCAAACTTTAGAAATGTTGAGAAAAACAAGAAACGGGTAATTCTACCATCTAGAGACCAGACCAAGATAACAGGTACCAAGATCCAAAGGGAGCAGGCTTGTAGAGAGTGAATGAGCATATAAATAAAATTTCACAACTGAGACCAAAGGCCATTAAAATATAATATGACACCCATGTATCACAGAAGCAAAGAATCAAATGTTCAAGCATTATCTTTTAATGACAAGGAAATCAACTCCATGTGGATTTTAAACTCAAGAGGTCTTATAGCCACCAAATATTATTCCACTACAAAAATAGCTGCAAATTTGCAAGCCTCTATAAGAACTTGGACAAAATTAGGTAACAGCCAACAGTTCTATAACCTAAAGGGCTCTGTGGGTGTGGCTGATCATAGAAATAGATGGCAGGGTTCTGGGGTAGTGATGGGATGTTTGGAGAGTAGTGAAATGTCTGACACCAGATACATGATGGTCTCTTCACATAGACGAAATGCTGTGCTTCAGCTCTGAGCATACTAGTGCATATGCACATGGCCATGCAAACGACTCCACAAATAATCATCTGGAATGCAAGAAACTAGATCTTAGGAAAGCAGATTTCATTTCCCTAAACACTAGAAAATGCATGTTAAAGGAAGAGGAAGCTTGGGAGAGCATGCCCAGGGGTCTCTTGGGAACTTTGAGGAATGATGTCTACATGCTTGAAAAATATGCATCCCTATTATATTGTACATGTCGAAACCCATATTTAATTATAAGTTGATCCTCTTTCCATAATATTTTTAAATAAGTGTGACAAATGCCACAGCACAGGATTCATTCCTAACAGCACCAACTTTAGATGAAATAGCACTTGCACACAATGATGCTTATTTGAAATTTTATAGCATTCAATAAAGTAATATATTGATAATGTTTTCCAGATTTGTTTCTCTAGTAGAAACCGAAGTCAAACAATTAATATGCTAGTTAAAACAACTTGATTTTTAGGCTCTAGATAGATACAGATAGGATCTATCTGTAAAGAGTAGCAGGAAATTACCTTCTAAGCTCCTGTAATCCTCAGAGGCACACCTCAGCTGCTGATGTACCCATGAGTATCGGTTTATGAGGCACTGATGCAGGGGAAAGCCCGCCTGAGGCCACACCTGCCTTACTTACTCATGCTTATACCTGTAACACATGGCAGTTTTGTCCTTTAGTGTATCTCCTAAAAGAAATTTCTGTAGCTCCTTAGAAAGGGGCTAGAAATGAAGAAAACAAAACACATAGCATTTTCTTTTGTTTTTATCCTTTCTGAAACTCAACCAAGTATAAAGAGTTGTGTTTCAACAAGATCCAAGCAGACACCTTTTCTCCTTAAAAATCTGAGTATTTATAAAGACGAGCTGCCTGTAGTGAGGCTTTTTGAGTGAAGAGGAAATCTCTGCACAGCAAAGTATCTCTGTTTTTAGGCCATTGTCCATCTACCCTAGAACAGAGCACATGAATGGGGGCATTTTGGATTGTTGTCTTTTAGTTTAGGGAAGAGCACACAGAGACTTCTGTAAAACCCACAATGCTGGCCTGGCCCATCTGAAAGGCTTGAGTCCTTGCCTCCTAGTGCAGACTCCCTAATTTCAAATCTTCTCTATAGAGTTTGCATGATTACAATAGGCTATCTTCGCAGGAAATGCTCTCCCACTCTGCAGAACTTGCTGTAAGGGGGTGAGGCATGACTTAGCAAATTACAGAAAGCCAACGTATTTGTTTGTCCAGCTCCGCCCTGGGCAGGTACAAACCAAACACTGTTAAAGTTGGTGGCTTCACTTGTCCCTTCCTGTTTGGAGAAGGGCATTGCCTATTGAAAGAGCCAGGTTCTTGAATCACGAGTTTGAAAAACTGTCAGAGGGCATGCAGAGGACATGATACTAAACTCTTAGACAGTTTCCAAAAGTCTTAAAGGAAAATGTGGGGATCTATAGTGTGCTGAAGGTGGATGTCACCAGCAGTATCCTATGAATGCCTTGGAGCCCCCAGTCTACTGTGACATGAGGTCCCCCTAACTTGTACCTTTCCTGTGACACTTATTCAGGGTAAGATTAGACTTTCAAGTGTAATCATACTTTTAAAATGTGACAGAGCAAATCACACAGTTACACCTTCTACCAGACATGTGGTTAGTCTTCTTCAAAGGTGGGGAGGGCTTGGACAACAAGGAATGGCAGAGGCATGATTATAGACCAGAAGAGACCAGGCGAACATGACAACTAAGCAGACGGTGTCATCCTGCATGAGATCATTATATATAAAGTATGGCAGTGGGGGGGGGTGGCATTTAAATAAAGACTGGCTTTTAATTAGTAGCAACTACCAGTATCTCTTCATTGCAACTAATGTATCAAGAGATCTTAAGATATTAACAAAGGGGAAGAAATTGGGAAGATGGCTCCAGAGGCAAGAGGGCTTGATGGACAGGCATGAGGATCAACGTTCAGAGACCCAGCATATAAATTTAACTCTAAATTGGGTTGAGTTGGGAATAATCAATAGATTGAGTATTCTCAGGGGCTGAGATAAGGGAAACAAGAGCTGAGCCATACCATTCATTGGTTTCTTCTTTCTCACTGCAGACATAATGTGATCGGCTGTCTCATGCTCTGGCTTCTCTGCCTTCCTTGCCATGACTGATGGTACCTTCAAACTATGGTCCAGATAAAGTAGCATTTTGTCACAGCCATGAGAAACAGCCATGAAAGCATCTGCCCCTTATGTATTAGATGCTCACTGAGTAGAAGCAATACTGGGCATCAAACACGTGGACAATTATAAGAAAGAAATCATATAATCTTGAGAATTAAGTGCCAAAAGAAAGACACCAGACTCCAGACTGAAGATTTTTCCTGGAACTGTAGAGCAAAGAGAATTTTCCAGTGCACAGTCAACAATATTTTTTCTGTGAGAGGCAGCTGTGGCCTCATCCATTAGGGCCCAGAAGCCAGCAGCCCTAATCACACCTCACTTAGGAGGAAATGCAGTAACATTGTGGCTATGTAGCCAGAAGACATCTTTGCCATTTACAGGACGCTGGGAGGCTATAGGCGGAGATGGTTTATCGTTAGCTCCTTAGTGGTGTTTCCTTCATGAGCTCTTACCCCCCCCCCCCAGTTATTTATGGAGCTAATGCTGTCAGTGTGTCCATGTGAAGTACTGAAGACTGCAGCTTTTACATATCAGACCAACTGGTATGTGCTGCTGGTTGCTGATTTTAGAAATTTCTTCATTAGATATCTGATAGAAGTAACTCATGCAACTACTGAGGGAATTGATACCAAAATTGATAGCAGCTCAAGGATTATGAGAAAACATAAAAGAAAAGACAACATAGGATCGTGTGTTTGTTTTAACCAATAGAATATTTCAAAGTTCCCTTTCATTAATTACCATGCCAATCAACATCAAGCCCCATTTGCTCATGATACTACTGGAAACAGAAAACCTTTCTGACTCATCAAGGAGCTTCTATGCAGCCATGGAGCCTCTTGGACTAGCCCCAGATGGATGGCAGCCAGACAGTGTCTCAGCATGAAGAAAGTGAGTTTTAAAAAGTGAAGGGACCAGAGGAGTGTGTATCTGAGATTAATACTCTGAATAGAAATCCCTAAAAGTTTTTTACAATGCTGCTTCGATTTTAGTGGTCCTAAAAGTGTAGACATTTTAACACCTTCTCTGTTTAAGCAAAACATATTAACGAAGCAGTAGAAAAGGAATCGCCATGCCCAGCAAAGTAACTGTGAGTCTCTAACCGCAGCTTATTCCAGGAAAATGACTGCAATCATTTCACAAAAATTACAGGGGTGGAGTCAGGTGGCTCGAGGTTACATTTCTGCTGTTAATCATCAATATGGGAACAAAACAATGGATCACTTTCACTTCTGTTCATTTGGTGAAATTACTGCTCTGGTGTATAGGTGTGTGTGTGTGTGTGTGTGTGTGTGTGTGTGTGTGTGTGTGTGTGTGTGTGTCTATCTGTCTGTGTCTGTGTGTCTGTGTGTATCTCTGTGTGTATATGTGTATGTCTGCCTTTCTGTCTTTCTCTGTGTGTGGGGGGGGTTAATTATCTTTTTATTGCTGTGAAGAGATACTATGTGTGCTGGCAGGTTTTATGTCAACTTGCACACAAGCTAGAGTCATCAGAAAGGAAGGATCCTCAATGGAGAAAATGCCGACAAAAGATGCAGACATAAGGTACTTTCTTAATTAGTGAGTGGTGGGGGAGGGCCCAGCCCATTGTACCACCCTGGGCTAGTGGACCTGGGTTCTCTAAAACAAGTCAGTAAGCAGCACTCATTCATGGCCTCTGCATCAGCTCCTGCCTCCAGGTTCCTGTCTTGTTTGAGTTCCTGTCATGACTTGCTTTGATGATAAACAGTGATATGGAAGAGTAAGCCAAATAAAGCCTTTCCTCTCTGACTTGATTATTGGTCACGGTGCTTCTTGCAGCAATAGCACATGTAAAAAGAAAGCACTTTATTTGGGGCACATGATTCCAGAAGGTAGTAGAGCCCATAATCATCACAGTAAGAAGCATGGCAGCAGACAGGCAGACATGGCAATGTATCAGTGGAGTCAGAGAAGGAGAGATGGAGAAGGAGAGGAGTAATTAGAATTGATGTGGGCTCTTGAAAGCTCAAAGCTCATTACCAGTGCTCCTAATCCTTCCCAGACAGTTTCACCTACTGCAGACTAAGAATTCAAGTACATTCGCCTATGTGGCTATTCACATTCAAACCACTACATTGTGTAAGAGTCTCTATTTACAGTTCAAAAGTACAGAGTAGGTATATGGAGACAGACAAGGGAGACAGACAAGGGGACACAATCAGTTCCCACGACCCTAAGACCCATCAAAGGGACATATTGTTCTATGGAAATGGCTAATCTAAAAATGTTCTTAACAACTTTACTCAAAGCACTTCCTAGTGGGAAAAGGCAAGTGTCTATCAATAGAACGAACAAGTCATAGATTAGAATAGCATCCAGCAGAAAAAGAACACAATGAAAAAGCGAACAAAGTCAGGCCTTGCATGAAAGAGTATAAAGGTGTTGTCCTATTTATCTGACGGTCCAGAATAGGCAAACTAAACTGTGATGGAAAAGTATATCAGAAATGAGATTAACGTACTGTGAGTGTGACTCTTTGTCTCTGTCTCTGTCTGTCTCTGTCTCTGCCTCTGTCTCTGTCTGTCTCTCTGTCTCTGTCTGTCTGTCTGTCTGTCTGTCTCTCTCTCTCGCTCTCTCTCTCTGTTTGGGTATATATAGACACTGACTTAAGAGAAATAGATTAAGGAAATTTGGAGGGCAAAGAAAATATCTTAATAGTTTGGTATTTTACTTGTATTTATCAGTTAAACAGTGAACTCTATTTTAGATTTGTAAGTGTGTGTCATATATAAACAGAAAGTAGAGCTGAGCTCTAAGTAATGGGATGCTGGATGATGTGAAATGATACCTTCTGTTTAAGATGTCTCAAAAATTAAACAGAAGTACAGCGAGTAGTACTGGTATGTAACAAAATGCATAATAGAATAAAGTGGTGAATACCCAGGTTAATTGTCATATAGGGGCTGTATTTTTAAGAATTGTAAAAACTCCAATAAAATTAGGACTGTGGGAAGACAACATGAACTTTATTATGTTGTTGTTGTTGTTGTTGTTGTTGTTTTCCAAGCCAGGGTTTCTCTGTATAGCCCTGGCTGTCCTGAAACTCACTTTGTAGACCAGGCTGGCCTCAAACTCAGAAATCCGCCTGCCTCTGCCTCCCAACTGCTGGGATTAAAGGCGTGTACCACCACTGTCTGGCATGAACTTTATTCTTATCATCAATGTTATCATTACCATATCCATTGATTTAATTCCTAAGAATCTGTTTGGGATCAATATGTTCAAATGAATTCTCCTTACCCAGTCTTGTTCAAGGGCAGCATGCTCACATGCCAGGTGTGCCGTGTTCATTTATTTGCCTAATAATGACTGCTTTTGCTTTTATTATAATTATACTAGATTTCCCGTGTGTGTCTAAATAATCAATACTTAGTATGAGAGTCTAGAGGGTCCTGTTTGAAATCACCTTTGCTCAGACGATGACGTATATCAAATAAGCAAAGGAGAAATGACCATATAAAAACTTGAATAATACCTCTCCCAAAATACATGGATGAATAGGAAATAGAGCCCAGAGGAAAGGGATGGTTTTTTGTTGTTTTTTTTTTTTTTTTTTTTTTTTTTCATGACTGAATTTTTTCATATCATAGGTGGCGGTAGACATATGGAGGCCATGTTGTTTGAAAAGAGATACGATATTGGAGCTGGGAAGGACACTAGTGCCATCAGTCAATGACAGTTTGGGTCCAAGGCACGACTCTTCTGAGGACAGGAATAGAGACACTTTGATGCTGACATATTTGCATCTTCCCCCTCACAGAGGAGAGAAGCAGCGGGGAGCTTTGGACTATGAATCATAACTTTGATTGCTTGCCAGTCACCTGGGGAGGCAAAGTTGCTTAGTGGCTGCATTTCCAGAGCCATAATAATAAAAACTGCATGGAGATCTGGTCCAAGTGTCGAGAGAGAGAGAGAGAGAGAGAGAGAGAGAGAGAGAGAGAGAGAGAGAGAGAGAGAGAGAGAGAGAAAACCAAACATCACATTCTCAGTATATTTCAAAGAGCAGCCGCATGTGACCTAGAAAATTTGCTGCTGTCATTGGGAAGTGGAAATTTCCCTATGTAGTATTTAAAGGTGACAATCAGGGCGAGGAGCCTTGTAAGAGGTTTTAAGTATTATTACAACTGTCGAAAGATTCTTTTCAGTACCAAGGAAAAGACTTATAAAATTTAAGTGCTACACCCATAAGGCTTATCCTTAGTGGAGGGACACTAACCAAGTCTTTTCAATATGTGCCTGTTTCACTCTGTCTGGAACTGGACCAGCTCAGTGAGTTAATAGGGGTAATTTCCTATCCATCAGCCCCCTGACTAAGTGTTGGTAACATGACAAGAACTTGGAGTTGGGACCTTCTCATTAGAACAGGCAATAAGATACTCAGTGTCACTAATTTGAAAAATAATAATAGTAATCACTGGCTGAAAACTACGAAAAATGCTTGATATGGCTAAATGTCTTCATCAAACAGCCTGAGAAATGGTACTGTGACTTGCTGAAGACTGAAGTTAGGAACTCAGATATCTCTGTCCTAGTGCCGTTCTTCAGACTATTTTTAATTGTTGTTTGTTTGTTTGTTTGTTTGAACCTAGAATCAATGTCATAATAGACATGGTTGAGGTTCAGTCAGATGCCTATAGGCTTAGACTCCCATTCCTGGCCAGAATAAGATAAAGGAAACTGTGCTGGTTCGCCTCCACATTTAACAGCAGCAATAGTTATTTGCTTAGACAATAGATAGTGCAGTGTGCCAATCCCAGAAAAGGAAAGCTTTCTGAGCTGCATGCTGCCTCATTGCTGGGGTGGCCAAAGAACTGCCGGCACGCAGCCTAGGGGAAGCAAAACACAGTCCTCAGTCCATGTTTCCCAGTTGGGAACAACAGTGGAGTCTGTGAGGTTTGCTGTGGTTCCCGGTCTCCTGTGTACCCAGGCGCCATTGACATACTGCTGGGAGTCGGAACAGGGGTCTCTGGTCTGTGCTTCCCTTCAGGGCATCCACGTGCCAGTCAGGAAGGGGAAGAGAGAACCTGGGATGGAGGTAGAACCCGGTTTGTTTCTGAGTGAGGGCTGAGATGATGGAGGGGTTGGGAGAGAGAGAAGTCCTTCTCCAGGAGATTTAGGAAAGGTTCTTTACTATGAAAGCCTCCAACCCGGCAATCCTTGATGAAGAGATGCTCCATGCTTGATCAAACTGCTTTATTAGATGGTGAATATGAATGCATATACCTTACTTAGGGTGAACCAGAGATTAAGTGCCTTTTTCATGAAGGAATGCCTAGGATGGGGAGCTCATTGGCTGAATACTGGCGCTATCTAGGCTATCTAGATGCCTCATTAGCATGGAGAATTCCAGGGTAGCTAACTGCTTAACTGATTGCCAAGGTCCTATCAGTGGATGTCTTGGTTTTGTGTTTCAGATCAGGTGAGGGCAGAGAGGGAGTGGCCCCTATCCTACCTTTCTTAATTCTTTGATTCAGTGGGTTTGGGCTCACTCAACCTTACCAGTTCTTTTGTCTGATGGCATGGTCCACCTGTCCCACAGAAGATGCACTCTGAGTTTCCTTTACTTTAGAACCTGGAGTGAGCACATTTTGCAGTGTAGTGGTGGGGAGATCAAGCAGAGCCTGTTGGCTTTTCTAAGCTTAGAGAGAATTCCTCAGGATATGGTAGCTTTAAGTTGTAAGAGAGAGAGTAGAGGAAGGGAAATGTATATAAACAAAAGGACCAAGAGATTGGAAGAAGCAGGAAAAGATTGCTCTCAATGTATAACGGAACACGAATTAGCTCAGCTATCTGGGAAATCTACCTAAGTAAGCAGCTGTAATACTCTCTGAAGTTCAAATAGCAACCAGGCAGAGATCAACACGTTACCTACGGAAGTCCTAGTCAGGGTTTCTATTGCTGTTGCAAAATGCCATGGCTAAGAGGGACATGAGAAGAATTTAATGTAATTCAACCTTACAGCTTGTATGCCATGGCTAAAAGGGACATGAGAAGAATTTAATGTAATTCAACCTTACAGCTTGTAGCCTTTAATGAAAGGAAGTCAAGCCAGGAACTGAAGCAGAGGCCATGGAAGTATACTGCTTACTGGATTGCTCGCCATGGACTGCTCAGTCTGGTTTCTTAAACTCCAGGACCATCTACATATGGTTGGCACCATCTACAGTGGGATGGGGCCTTCTACAACAATGTTTCCTTAAGAAAGTGCTTCACAGACATGTGTATAGACCAATCTGATGGGAAAATTTCTTAATTGAGAGTCGTCTCTTCTTTGATGACTCTAGCTTGCCTCACATTCACAAAAACCCAAACAATCATTGACGTAACACGACCTAGTGTATGGGGTAGGAGCCTTGAGGGGTATAACACAGAGAGAAGACTAGCTACAGAATCGCTCAACAGCGATTCCAAAACAAGCCTCAAGATAAACTATTTTTAAGTAATGTTCTGGTGCTGTGTTCTGGAGAGAAGGCCCTCACCATTTAAAGGAACAAACTTTTAACAAGTCAACATCTAGCTGGAGGGATGGCTCAGTGGTTAAGAGCACTGACTGTTCTTCTGGAGGTCCTGAGTTCAATTCCCACCAACTACATGGTGGCTCAACAACCCTCTGTCATGAGATCTGATTCTCACTGTACTACTGCTACAGTGTAATCATACACGTAAAATAAACAAGTAAATCTTCCTAAACGTTTAGTCTTAGATGTTTGAAAAAAGTAAACATCCAAAACCAAAAATTCATATTATATGACACCTAGTCAAGATTTATTCTTTAATGAAGTTAGGGATAGGAATCATAAGAGGGAGAATAATTAATCATCTGGACTAAGTCCAGAAATAAAATGATTGGGTTAGTAGATAATGAGAATAAGACTACATGGACAATATATTGTCCACTTACACCAAAGTAGAGAAAATTAGTAGAACAAAGAGGAAAAATAAAAGTGATGAAGAGACCCAGTCCAACTTCTATAAATAAATGTACAGTGTCTGTGATTCAAGCTACCCAGTGTAATAACAGGGAAGATGTTTCAGAACATAAAGAAATCCTCCTGATTTTATAAGAATGGAAGTATTTAAAATGAAACAGGAATTTAAGGAGAAGAAAAGAAATAAGAGCAGTTCCTGGGTGATCAGTCAGTATGCAGTGGCTAGTATGCCACTAGCATCTGTAACTGCTCTCTGAACAGAAATAAAGGAAGGGAGGCAGAAGTGTCAGGAGAAATAATGCTTTCAACACATCTCAGCCAACCTGGGTTTGGTGATGATGATAAACTCAGATTCAAGAACTTTAACAACTCTTAAGCCGAGCTGTGTTCCTTGGACATCCATTGTGTATCTCGCCTAATAATGGTATAGCTGTCTCTAGGTGCCATGCTGGTGCCCAAGGACACCCCTTCCCCTCGAACATTAGATGAACTATTGATTTGAGCGTGATGCTTAGACTATGACAGACAGAACTGATTTCCAAGATTGTGTAATAAAGTTATGACTCTCCCTCTCTGTCTTGTACATAAAACATGGAATTCCCTGTGTAGAGATCCTGGTAGCCAGGTATCATGTTGTACAACCAACTAAGTGTATGAGTTTAGGGTCTTTAAACATATTCTTAGGCTCTAATGATATAGCAATTGGGACAGCTTGCCTGAACCCTCATGGGGTATTCTGAATCAGAGAGACTCATGAGAACATCCCAGAATCTTCCCCCACAGAAACTCTGAGATAGTATATATATATATATTTTATTTTAAATTACTGAGTTTGGGAGTTGTTACATTGCTATGTAGATAACAATTATGTTGTGTATATGTGTGTGGGAGTCCCTGCAGGTATCATGGCAGGCATGGAAACACTCTGCAAAGATGTGATAATGAAAACTTGGTTCAGTCGGCTTAGGTCAGCTGGATCTAACCCTGTGAGTCTCATGCTAGGCAGTTTGTTGCCAGCATGGTTAAACATAGTACAATTTTGGAAAAAAAAATTCCTGGTGTAATACAATGTCTGGTGTAAAAGAAGGCATAGTTACATTGAAACTCAACTCAAAGTACCTAACAGGTCTTCCAAGAAGATGAGTACCAGAGATAGGCTACCTATGAGCATAGGCACATAAGGAAGGGTCTGGTGTGGTCTTGGCCACGTAGATAGCATAGAGGTCATTTGGTCTATTAGCCACCTCATGCCCTGTTTGAGTGAGCTTGTTGTGATACAGATAATATAAAAGTCATTTAGACTACTGGTCACCTCAGGTCCTGGAGTGGAAGCTTGATGCTACTGCCTAACAGATAATGCAAACCATCCAGCTATTAATCACCTCCAGTTCCCAGCTTACGGATAGGAAACAAAACAAACAAACAAACAAGCAAACAAAAAACAAGGTGTATGTCCTTTTCTGTGAGAGGACAATCCTGAATGCTTAACATTCCTGATTTCCCTGGTGACCTGTATGCACAAGAACTTTCATGTTCCCAACATAAATACATAAAGTTTTGAAAAACTATATTTCCTATAGGCTGTCTAGAAATGAATTGATAGTCTAGAAATATATTTTAGAACAGATGAAATTATAAGAGGTATCAATGCAGCCCTTTCACACAATAGAAGCTCTTGATTGAAGCATTTTAAGGTCACAGAGTATATAACTGCTGTGGAGCCTCTTAAATGAGAAGAATTGATTCTTGTGAGTTGAGGAGTGAGAGAGTTATAGAGGGAGGAGACCATGATTATTTTGGGCATTGGAGGAGACAGAATCTCATAATTTATATTTAGCTTTCTTTCTCAGAGTGTGTGAGGTGGCCGAGAGGCAGAGCATCAAGGGCTTTGTGTGGGAAACCATAAAAAGAGGCAGAAGTGTGAGAAACAGGAAGAGAGGCCAAGCAAAGACACTATTCTTTAAACCACAGAGACCGTGACAACTTTTATCTTGAGGCTCATGTTCAGGATTGTGTGATGAAACAGAACATTGATTCGTACAAATGTCTCCTTGTAATATTTATCCCGCTCTGCACTAATGAGCGTTTATTTGCCTTTACCTGAGTTGCAGTTGTAGAGATGAGCTAGTGAGTATCCAGAGCCCTAGTGAACAACACAGTCAGATAAAGGTATTGTGGTGGCCTATATGTCACTTCACTAAGTACAGGATTTCAGCAGTTCACAAAGTGGCAAGAACAGCCAAAGCCTGAAGGAGGTGTGGTCCCAAAGGACAATCCACTGTCTTCTCAGACATCTTACAGCCCGAACACTATGACCTTAGATTTTATTGGGTCCCGTTCCTTCGCTGGTGACATAAGCAGGCCATTCCTTTTGGTTGATCTGTCTATTTTGTTATCTCCCCTCTCTCCAAGGCTTAGCTCCAGACAATAGTCTACAGTTGCTTTACCTTGGCAATTTAAATTCCTGTTTGCTTTTCCACACTGCACATTGATCACTGGCTTTTTGTGTGTGTTTAACTTTCCTCCCTTTGTCTTATACTTGTACTTCTGTAGTGCTGAGAAACTTGCCTTCAGTTCTCTCACCTTACACTGCCAACATTTGCTAGCACTCCCTGCCCAGAGGACACAAGCCCCCTGCTGATCATACCTCCCTAACAGACACATCACAGTTGCATGGAATAAGAACAATCAGTAGACAACATCCCATCAGCATTTCAAATGGTTGTCAGACTTGAATTCAAATTCTCAGAGAATTACCCTGTTATCTAAGGCTGTCCCATTTCTGTAATACACTAAAGCTGCCTGCACAGGTGAAATAGTATGGACTTGAGTTTTGAGGAGCTCTCCAAGGGAACACTAGGTTGTCATTATTGGAGGAGAAAGATGGTTTGAAAACAGTGAGTGAGGCATTGAAGGTGACACAGAGTTCCCAGAGGCCTGGCCTAGCCCTGCATGAGCATGCAGCCTGCATTCCCTTATTATGTGGTGTCCAGAGCATGTTGTAGCAATGCATGTTTATGTGTGAACCATATGCAGCTTGAAATATAAGTCTGGGATTTTCAGTGAGAGGCACTGAAGTAGAACCACATCTTGAAAATTCATTAAAAAGGGGTTAATTTCACTAAAAATCCATCAGGAATAAGGAGACAGGTAACAATGTGTGTGTGTGTGTGTGAGTGCATAGCAGGTCATATTTAGTAGAAATTGGCTGAGGAACTCTCTTCTCTCCAAATCATCTCAAGTATATTTTGTTCTTGATTGCCTAGGGATCTTTTCACTGTTCTTTATTTTAAAAGCAGCTGAACAAGAAATTCAAATTAATCAAATATGCTTTCTAAAAAGAGAATATACTCTTTATAGAATGAACACTTTTCCCTTTAGTTAGGTGTTTCCAGGTAGGGGAGTAATTGAGTACCCAAATAATGGTTAATCTTGTCAACTTTTGTTTAGTTTTTACTTTTGAGATTATAATATAATTACATTCTCCCTTTCCTTTTCCTTTCTTCTCTTTAAACCTTCCTGTATTCCTCTCCTTGGTGTTTGTTGAATGAATGACCTCTTTTTTTTTTATATATATATATACCCTTCCCAAATATTCCCTGCTTAGTCTGTATAATGTTACTCTTATGCATGTTTTCAGGGCTGACCATTTGGCATTGAGTAACAAATTGGTGTGCTCTTCCCTGGGGAACCCTATTTATCCCACCCTTTGCATTGCTTAGTCACTTGTCATTCTTTATGTGGAGTTAAAGCCTTATGGAATTTTTCTCATACATGTTGGCACATCTATTGGGTGCACCTTGTTCAGCTCATATTTAGGCATTCATGTTGGTTAGTATTTTTGGATGTAGCCTCTGACATTACTAGAAGACACAATCTCTAAGAAAACTTCCCCAATCTTCTGGTTCTTAGACTATTTTTGCCTTCTCTTCTGCCTTTGGTATGGGGATGTTTTATAGATGTATCCATTGGGAGTAGGCAACACAACTCTGAATTTTGATTGGTTATCATTTTGTGTATCTGTTACAAAGACAAGTTTCCCCTTGAGGAGAGTTAAAAACTATATTATTTGTGGCATAAGAAGTATTTATAGATTGTTCTTAAGGATTATACTGGTTTAGCAAAATAATGGTTGTAAGTTCTCCTCCAATAACTGTGACTTGACCGGCACTGAGTAAGTAGTTAGCTAGGTTTCCTGTTCCAGCCTTGGTCTCCTCTTGCCCAGCAGGTCTTAAGTCCAGTTAAAGAGCTGTTGGTAACTACACGGGTCTATGTGTCACCACTGTACCCACACATCTAGTGCTCCACTCTGGCTGTTTATGTGATTCTTGGGTATTTTATCTTACTAGGACCTTCTGTTACCATGGAAGCTGGTCCCCAGAGAGGAGTTCTTCAGGTTAGTTCCACATTAGGGGCCTCTAGGGTTAGTAGTACATGAGTATCTTCAGCAATAAAAACTTACCTTCCACCTCTTGGTAGTAAACAATAGCCATAGAAATAGATTATATGTTTGGGAGTCTACAGTTAGCATTGAATAACAACTCAAAGAGGGTTTCTTGTATTGGGCATTTTGTTAGGTGATCTTTCACTCTTAAAGGGAGCATTGGCATCCTTGATAAGAAAAGTTCATTACAATTATATATATTTATGCACAGATTGTATGTATTATAGTTTTTCAAGGAAAAAATTGTTTAAAGTATAATTCCTTATGACTGTCAGACATACTTATTGTTATTTTTACCTGCCTTCCTCCTCTTTCTGGGTTTATCTCCCTCCCTGAAGAGCCCCACCTCTTTCTTATTTCCCTGATTGTCAGTTTGATTGGATTGGGAAATGCAAAAGTGAATAAAGCATGCTTCTGGGTGTGTCTGTGAGGAAATGTTCTGGAGACGGTAGGCATGTGGGCTTAGCCATCCTATAGGCATAACAGCCATGTGACATAAAAGGAGGAAGGATAACATCAACTGATACAGGCATCAGCTGCCTTTGATTCCAGGTTCTGTGATGTGAGAAGATCCATCTTCTCTAGCAGGGTGCACTGAAGTCCTTATAAGTTAGAATAAATCTTTTCGTCCTTTAACAACTGTTTTTTTTTTGTTTGTTTGTTTGTTTTGTTTTGTTTTGGAGGGGCTATGGGTAGCGGGTATTGGGAAACATTAGGAAGGCCTGATTAGTCCAAGGTAAATGCTAGAAATTAATTTCGTTTAAGATGAAAGTCCTATTTCATTTCATATTTTGGACCCATATGTTCTCAAGAAGTGGCAACAGTAGTCATTGTAAATCTGCATCTAAACAATTACTAAGAAAGTAATTGCATGCCAGGTTCATTTAGAAATATTGTTATTATACACTTAATAAGGCTGCATCCATTTCCACACTACTTTGTAATCACTAATTAGTGAATCCGTACTTTCTTTGTAGGTCATCATTCCAGCCAGTAATTGGAGGCTAGATACATTAAAACTTACACAAATTACATGTCCCAGAGAGGCATGAAGACAGACTGATGATATGTGTCCAGCATTTGTAAGTGTCTTTAGTTATAAGTTTGCTTATTATTTTTCCCTGTGTATCTATATTTACATTTTCTCATTTCTTGAGTATACATTATGGGGACATTCCTGGACAGTTCTGGCTTCATTCCATGATTGTTGCTTATCTGCCAGCTGTCTGTGAGCAGCTAGGATCTGTCCCTCATGGTCATTTTCACAACAACCGCGGGCTCCCTGGAGTTCCTCCCTGTGAACTCTCTCAACAGTATTTTCTACATACCGTCTTGAACTTGACTCTGAGAATGTACTTTCTAGCCTTTTCAGGCTTTTGATGATACATTTCACCTTTAGGGCCAAGCTCTAGGGTTCAGAGGACAAAAGCCATTGTGGGGTTTCCCCCCTCTTTTCTTTTGTTCTTATATTTACAGCATTAATAATAGATCTTGAAGGACCATTGACTAGGGGCACAGACTAGTCACCTGGCTTCTGGCCACAAGCCAAGGTTTAGGAATATGTGAACTTGAATGTTTTTAGGTGGGCATGTGCTGTTTTGACTATTTTGTCCTTTTCCTGTGCCATCTCAGCCAATCTTTTATTTTGCTGGCTGAGCTCAATAAATGCTGCAGATTGTGTTAGTTATGAGACTATGTCAGGGTCCATGTTGCTTATTGATGGAGGGTTGGCTATGCAGGAGGGTTGCTCATCACCCTGCTATTTCAGTCCAGAGACTTCTCAGACTTCAGGAGATAAAGACAGCCAGTAGTAACTCCTCTGGACAAAGCGCAAAGACACATTCCTGGAAGATTGCTAGGAGTGGGACAATCTGAGCCAGGAAGGGCAACAAAGGCAGTTGCTTTACTTATAGAACCTAGAGGATGCAAACACGCTGGTCCCTGTGGGAACAGCTTGAGACTTTTGCTCCCGTGATAAGTGATGCTTTGAATCTTCTTAAAACAGGCATAGCAATTTGAATATATTGACCTTGGCAACCAGACCAGTTGTAAAGTCAACAGCCATTTGTCACAGTAGCAGCAGCCAATAAAACTGAACAGGGACCGATGACAATTCTGTATAGCCAGAAACCCTCTTTTGGTGTGGAGTTTTGAACAGTTAGCTAACTGGATGGGACTTGGTCACTAGATGGGAAACCAGAGGAGGAATCCTGGGCAAGGCTTGACAACAGTAAGCCTGACTCTGCTTTACCCACCCGGTGAATCTGATAAGTAGATTTCCAGCCAGAGCCATGCTTTGCGGTGTTTGCATCCCTTGTCAACAATTGCCGGATGCTTATCTTGCCCATCAAATTCTCATTCACACCATCCATAAAATCTGATTTTGAGCACCTTATTACCTGTGCACATTTTTAGTTAATCATGTCTAGGTAGTTGAGATCATTTGCTACATGGAATTATCAAAAATTCTATTGATGGGTTCAGGAGAAAAGTTTTGCACTATGCTTTGTAAGTAATTCATTTTCTGTGAGGGTTACTCCTTTACCCTCAAGGATGGAAGCTTTGGGGGGTTAGAAAACACAGCTGTCAAGGATTGGAGCTAGGTAGGCGTGACCTACTAAAAGGTTTCCACACCTGCCCCTGGGCAAAGAGGACTAAATGACAATTATACAATAGAAAACTGTCCTTGAGTAAATAGAGTAGCAAAAACTGTTTGCACTAGTCATAAAAGGTGGCCATTTTCTCAGTACCAGGTAAGAAAGTGAGTACACGCCCTTGTTACACTATACACATCTGGCACTTGGACAACAGAATACATTTTCCAATGGTCTGCATCCTGATAGATATGTGTACCTCAGTTGCTTTTCAGCTTCTATCATCATTGTTCCGGGGATGATGAAAAACTGCAATGAAGGAAAATGGGAATGATAATGGAGGCCAAGGCCTAGTCACTATGGGCATCACTAGCATAGCCACAACAGCTTTCTATTGGGTAGTGAGGGGATTTGAACTCCTAACATTAGCCTTAGCCTTCTCTCTGGACTTGGGCTGGGTTGACAGCTTGATAGCATGACCAGCTTGGGTAAAAAGACCATGGGGATCCACTATGGCCCCTTGGGTCAGAGAAGAGTGAAAACTCTAGATTTTCTGATTATGTGGGCCCTACAGAACATGTATTTGCACCCGACATTTAAAATACAAAGAGCTGAAGGGAGACTGTCCTACAGCCAGGCATGCATTGCCTAATGTAGGAAAGAACTTTATCTAGAAGTGGGAAATCTCCACTTCTGCAGTCTCACTGACCACAGGGGCTGTTTCTTGAATAACCACATACCTTATTGCTGCTATGAATTATGAAGGCCAGAGAGAACAGGCTGCCTATTATAAACTTGGGAGGTTTTACTTTTTGAAAGTAACAACAATTACATCATTGATCAGTGCCCATAAAGTAAGACTCGGTTCACAACCAGCTTAAATCAAGAGATTCAAAATAACAGCAGCAAATTAAAAATTGATCAGCCACATAGAGTTTTAACTGTAGCCATGAGCAGTGAGGTAGGTACTCAAGTACTAAAGCAAGAGAATCATTCTCAGAGTGCAATCCACTGAGAGGAGGCAGGTAATACCTTTGGACAGGTAAAGACAAAACCAACATCAGAAAGCCCACTCCCCTGGGGGTGGAGAGGGGCCGGAGCAGAATAGCTGGACAGGAGTGCATTTTTGCAGTAAGAACAGAGAGATATCACTTTAGACATCTCTGTCTGTAGCCCTTTCGCTTTCTATAGCATTCAATGTTTGCAAAAGGCTGGGAGCCATTTTCAACTTGTGGTTGAGCTGCAGGAACCACAGAACAGGAACTTCACTCGGCCAGGAGACAAAGACAAAGGTCTCTTGTGAGGCTTTGCTTAGCGTTTTAATTCATTTGTATCTTTAGTCAGCTTTAAAGGAACAGTTGCTGCATTTAATAGCTGCTGTTTTCTTGATTTCCCCCCATTAACTTTGCTCTCTAGAGGGTATAGGACCTTCAGGGTAGTGGATACACCCTGTTTTGCTTGTTGGACTCTTCTGGGAATTCAATCCAGGCTTTTCAAGCAGAGTCTGGGACTATGTCTTTGTTTTAAATCAGAAATAAAATGACCTGTCTCAATGTCTTGTAAGCATTAAATAGGATCAAGTATCCCATTGCAAGCATCTAGACATGGGCAAAGTTGACTTCCTCGGTGCTGGCTGTTGAGTTAAGTGGACTTTTCAAGTCCAGGCAGTGGCTTTCACTATTTCTTCCTACACTCCAGTACTTTCCTTCTTTTTCACCTTTCCCAACTTTCCACTTAAGAGACATAATCATTACCTTATCTTTACTGAATGGCTGCCGTGGACCAGAGGCTGGTTACTAGCTTTAGAATTTCTCAGACCCTATGAGATAGCTATATTCAAATTGAGACTTACTAGAGGGAAGGTTTCCATCCTAATGGTTGGGTGATCTGCCTAGGTACAATTAGTTGTTGGGCCGGGATTTGATTTCAGGGCTTTCTGAGTTCGGAGCTCAAAATTGCACCAATCACACTCCTCTGGTGTCACAGATTTCCTCTCCTCACAGCAGCCTGTAGAATGCTAAATCTGTCCCACAGCTAGGTTACCATTTCCATAACTCCTTTATCTCTTTTCAAAACTACTGCTCCCAGGAGAGGTGAGTCCCTGATCTTCCCAGAGTCTTCTGTAGCCATCCAGTCTTCTGTAGTCACCTGTAGGCTCTCAGAGCACAGGATGGAAATGGGGATGGGGTGAGGCAGCAAAATGGACAAAGCCAGAAGGAAGAAAGGCAGGGGCGGGGAGATGGGGGGACACAAAGGAAAGAATCAAAAGGCAAGTATTCACTGAGCACCCGGGGATCAAAATCTCAAGCAAGTGTCTTTAAGTCTCAGAGTCCTCAGAACAACTCCCAGACCACAGAGCAGCTCATCCTTGGAGAAGGGGACAAGGCCCAACAGATCTGGGTGAGTGACTTCCAGCCACCCTCCCACTCACATGGCACAGGTTTCCTAGGTTTGATTCCTAGGGTTGTGGTAGTGAAAACGGAAGTTCTTCTCTGCCTGGTGGTCTTTTAGGAACGGACTAGGAGCACTGTGAGATCTTCTGCGCCTCTGTGAAGAAAAAGTGTTTAGTAACTGCAAGTTTGCAAGACTACATACACTCCTGTTTCCTTCCTTTTGACTTTTAGGACACACCTTCCCCGCCCGGTGAGCCAATCCAAGCGAATGATTTCGGAGTAATCACGCTCTGCACGCCCAGCTAGCCTAGCGAACAGCCCAAACTCCTTCGTGTCACACCTGGAAGAGTCACCCGCAGCTGCCCCCGCTCTAGCTGGGAGGCGGCTCCAAGGTGACGCGACCGCTTCCTCCCCTTTAAGGCGGGGCTCACAAGGGGGTGGCCGAGGAAGTCCGCGGCTCTTGGGAAGCTCCTGTGTCCTTTGCATCAGGGATACTTGGTGTTCTCCGAGCAGCAACCACAGCCATAAGGGACAGCAACGGTGGATCCCACGCAAGTGAGGGGCGCGGGCCCGCCGCGCTGTGCTGGCCTGGGGGACTCAGCCTCAGACAGGTGAGAGTGGTGGGTCACCTGGTCACGCGCATGGGCAGGGTAGCAGGGTCCTGAACAGTCTGATACTGAGGCTGGACTTCAGTCTGTTTTAAGCCGAAATGGGAAGTTAGCGATTTTAGGGGCCCGGGGGATGGGATTTAAAGTCATTCATAACCCGTGGGTGCCGGCTGAGGGTTAAGAGAAGTGTCTTTTGGCCCAGAGACAGGCATGAAGTGTTGGCGAACTTGAGAGGTCAGTCTGTCACAGCGTTTCTTAACATTCTAAAGGCCACACAGCCAGGCTTCCCGGAGTCCAGTGGAGTTGTCACCCCATTGCTTCTCGAACCTGGACTTTGCTGAGGTCAGCCCTCTGATTGGATGGGCTCTGGTGCATTCCGAGTTCCTGAAGATGTGGAGACTCGCGTTTCGGTCTTTGCGTTGGCATTTGCTCACTTACAGGACTGTGGAAAACCTTAGAGTAAGCATAGGTTATGTACTTTCAGCCACATTACCGAATAAAGCAAAAGTGACGACAGACAATTGAAATGAATTTGCAAAACGAATGTTTCTGCAGTTAGTTTCCTAAGGTTGTCTATGCTGTCCGGTTGTTAAATAGAGCTCAGATTTCACAAGATGAGTTTTCTCTGTAAATGGACTAGCTCCTCTGCGGTATGAGGATCCCAGCTGCACCTGGATGCTGGATCCTGCATGCCCTGGAAGCTACAAGCCTTCAGACAATTCAGGTACTAAAGAGCTGCTCCGTGAACCCTGGGGCATTAGAGCTCTGGTTCCTCCAGGCATATGAAAATTCAGTCACCATATATTCTTTGGGGTCTCTGGATGATGATATAATTGTATTCAGGCCTTGATTGGGTCAGCGGCAATTCAGTTAAACAAATATTGCACACCTGCTAAAGGCAAGCCAGCTAAAGAACAGGCTGAGCTAGTGTTTGGTAGCCAGGTGTTGAGACAAAGGAAGGGAGGGTCTCAGAATGTCTACAGCTTACAGGTGGTGTTTGGAAAAGCCCAGGGCCACATTGATGATCGCTTCAGTATAGTCACCTCAGATAAAAGGTGCCATATAGGGAAAATGCAAGACTTAAGTGAGTGTGGCATAAACCACATTGAAAATAACGATGAAACCTGTCAATAAATAAAGTTAAGAATTAATGAGGACCAATTATATAAAGGGCTCTATAGGTAAATAGGGCCCAATTATATAAACAGACACTTCATCTTATGGCATGAAATACACATTGTAGACATTAATTCTCCCATACAGATGAGAAGTGGAGGCAAAGGAGAAGCCAGTAGGTTGGACAAAGAGGTTGACCTAGAAATGGAGCTTGGATACACCTGTGTGCTGTTTCGATAGTCCATGTTGTAGTAAGACCTGGCGATGTAGATCTGAAAGATTGGCTAGAAATGATAATTCAATTATGTTCTCAAAATCTGCTGCCTCAGGTTAAAGTAGGCTGAAGTGAAAACCAGTGGGTTTTTTTGTTATTGTGCTGGTAAACTGTGCCCTACCTGGGACAAGCAGATGGATGGCTTTTTTTGGGGTGGTGGTGGTGGTGGGAAATGATTATGTCACTTCTTTAGTCTATCTTAAAAGGACTAATATGTATAAGTGGAGTTGGTTACTTCATATGTATTCTTTCTATGACATATATTAACATACTTCAACAATTTAGCTTAATTTCTTTCCTTAGCTGGGAAGTGACTAAAGGTATCATTGTCCCAGGGAAATGACCTTGTGTTTACAAGTAAATACAGTAACATCTTTTAACAATTTAGCCTAATTTCTTCCCATAGCTGGGGAGTACATAAAGGTACCATTGTTCCTTGGAAATGACCTTGTATTTTTATGTAAACCCATCTCTTATTAATAGATGAATACCATTAAAAGACTGCATCTGTCTTTCCTCCAGCCTATCCCTGGAAACAGAGGGCATTGTGCAGCCTTGGCAAGGAATCCTTAGCATCCTCATGTCCTGGCTGTATAGCCGTTATTGCATCTCTGCTGACCACATCTCATAGTGCATGCAACATGGAGCCTCTAATTAAAGTTATTTATGCTCTGTAAAATAAGTAAAGCTAGAACTCAGAATCCTGTCAAGGAGAATGTTTGCATTCTTAAAACCTTTTCTGCAATTACTGCTAACTGCACACAAAAATCAAAGGTGTCCACAGTTTAATTATCTTTTTTTGAGGTGTCTCCACTTAACTGATGAGAAACGGCTTTTGCCTATGTTGAAAGATCAGTTTACACATTCTGCCTGGATCACATGGGCTTGGTTTCTCTATTTCCAATGAAATTGACAGGGCATCCTGAATTCCTCTTTATGAACCTTTAACATCATCTGCAGGGGTGTGTGTAGAACCCCACGATTGATTTGATTACAGACCAATGGAAATAGAGCTGGACCAGAAGACCAACAAGATGGAGAGATAGTCAGGGCAAAAGTGTGTTTGGACACTTTTGGGGGGGGGGGGGGCTGAGGATTCTGTGTGTCCTGAAAGGCAAAGCATTCGGGCATCCTCTTGGAGAAAACCAATACAAAATTTGAGTATGAAGGTGACTATTTATTTAAATGAGGATGAACTAGACAAGAACTCGAGTCTCCCTCTCTCTGTCCGTTGCAATCTGATTGGGTAATTTATCAGAAATGCTTACAGAGCAATGCTTCCTGTTTGTTGTCTGGCTTCCTCTCTCTTGAGACTACTTAGCCTCTAACAGCTGCTTGGACCACAGAGCCCTATACAGGTCTTAGGCTGAAGCTCTTGTATATAAATGAGGGGCAACTTGGTGTTTGGAGGCCAAGGACTTCTAGATCCTTGAACAGAGAAGAGGTAGCTAGGTGGAGTGGCAGAGACTCCTGGATTGTTAGAGATTTTTAGCAACTATGCCTAGTGAACAACCCGGATATGACCTCCAAAGTCTTCCAGGGATCTATTGTCTGGTTAGTTACCATTTACTAAGGATTTCCTGTATCTTAAAGTGAACTAAGGGTCTTAGTGCTCAATTCTCCTTGTCTCCAGGACAGGTCTTCACTCATCACGGTGAAGATGGTGCCGTCATGAAGGATCGATGGGAGCCTTTGCATGACTTCAGATGACTGGACTGAGATTGTAGCTGGTGGGTTACTGAGTCTAGGAAGGGTTTTGTAGGTGAGCAGAGGGCTAAGGAAGCCTGAATGTCTGTTGCTCCATGTTGTTTTTATTGATGTAATGGTGAACCTTAGTCAGTTCTCATGGAATCCTTTCAGACCATCTGCATGAGCATCCCTGAGAGAGCTCATTAGATGTTCATGTTCTCAGACCCTATTCCAGGGCTTGGGTGCTGTATATGAGCATGGAGGTTTTTATTGAAACACCTACCAGATGATCTCAGGCAAGATGTGATTATGAACTACTATAGAATTTCAGAAAATAGAGCAGGCAAAAGATCCCTTTTGATTAAGAGTCAGAGGGAAGTTAGTAATAATATAGATGTATCACTGTTGTAAAACAGGTTAAATATATTCATTCTGAAGATCTTAAATCCAAACGGTTCACTTTTGAGTATTGACATGATGTTTCAAGGAGAAAATTACACACCACACAACTGTTTTATTTTTGTTCAAGATTATTTAAAACATCGTGTAAGATTACATGTATACTAGGTACAAGTGAAACCCAGTGAACTTATTGATGAGCTTGAGTTCAATCTGTAAGCTATCTCACTGTACATATGCAAATAGTATAGTATCTGAGAAATTATCAAATCACAAACTCTTCTGGTCATAAGCATTTAAAGTAATTCTTATCAGATATAATTAACATCAGACCTTGTAACGCACATACTTATATTGTGCCATTCACACACATGTTTAAAATGTTATTGTTTAATCACAAGTCCAAGCCCAAGGTGTCACAGGGCTCTCCTTGTTTTAATACAAAGGCTGGGAAACTTAAGAAAAAGAGTAAAACAGAAACATACTTTCTTCTCTTTACAAAAGCATGAGAAGCAGTTCTGGTAGCACTCGGGGAAAGGCAGTCTGGATCCAGAACCACCTTTCTCATTCTGCCTTAGAGAAATTGTCATGGATGCTATTGTGTTGTGTTGGTATCACGGAGGAAATCTGAAAGACAGACAGACAGACAGACAGACACACACACGAAAACAGAACAAAGAAACAAAATCAACCTCATTGGGATATACCTTTTAAAACAATTCTGTTTTTCAGTGAGGACCTTGAGTCCCCATGATTTTCTTTAGGGAGATTTTCTTTGGGAAATTTCCATGTTAGAAAAGTCCATATAACTTATTCCTCCTGCAGACGATTGAATGCATAAGTTACTTTCTTGTCCCTGTTTAAAAATGGTGGAAAGAAGCAGCTTAAGGAGAGGACTGACTATTTTGCTTTGTGGTGTTTGGAGGGCACGATTGCATGTAGCACCAATAGACAGTTTAGTAGAACAGATTCAGCTTTAACTCTTAAGGCCCACCAACAACAACCCACTTCTTCTATGTAGGTGCCACCTCCAAATATATTATAAAAACTTCCAAAACAGCGCCACCAACTGGAGACCAGGTGCTCAAACAGGAGTGTATGGGGAATATTTCATACTCAAGCCCCATCAGGAGTGAATGGACAGAATTGCATGATGTGAGGAAACCCCTTCCTGTAGCCACACTGTAGACTGATAGTGCACATCTTCGGTGAGTTTAATCCGGAGGATAGAGGTGATGGAGGTTAGCGTTCTTACTTGCTAAGATTTGGACCTGGATTTGGGCTGGGGATAGAACTCGGGGCTTCCTGCCGATGGGGAAAGCTTTTGATTTTAGACCCTTTTAAAATCAATCTCTCCAGTCTATAGAAGACTTGAAGGTGGTGATGTGTACAACCATTGCCCATTGAAAGATGGACAGAGGAGCTATAGTACACACACACACACACACACACACACACACACACACACACACCTTTTATACATACCTGTAGATTTAAAAAAATTTCCTGAAACAAATATTCATATTTAATCTTAAGACATCTCATATTATCAGGCTGTCTAAGTAAGAACATATAGCTACAGATATAAGTATATTGAGAATGTATCCACAGATGTTTTGCCCTTGAGTTTGAACTTCAGGTTAATGTCTTTACTTCTGGCTACAAACAATGAACTTAAGATGGTCAGAGACATCTAATTTGTGGATAGCCTTAGCTTGTTCATCCTCACACTCTGTTTTACATGTGGTCACTTATTGCTTGTCTTATTGTTAGGCAACCATGGAGATAAAGGTGAGATCAGGTTGAACATAATAAGTTTTCTGGACCAACAGTCAAGTATTGGCTCTTCAATGCCTCTTGTTCTGACACTGTGAAATGGCTTACATTATTGTTATTCAGGGTTTCAGGCTGTTTGTTTAGCTTAAGACAGTGGAGGTATGGATAGATTTGTAAAACAAATAGATATTCAAGGATGATCAGGTGAATGGGATTGATGAGGGTGGGAAGGCCGTGGCCTTAGGAAGGGATTTGTACCAGTTTGGGAAGAAGAGAATTATGAATTCCACAGAGCTTGTATTTAAAATGACTGTATGACTCTGAGATAAAGGGCTGGGATCATCATACAAAAGTCTGTTATCTATAAGGGACTTGTATAAGGCAAAGATTTGGGAGAATAGCTCTTTAGGTAATAGCTTATTCCTTGACTAATGATCACTTGATTTAATAATGCACTTGCTATGAGAACTGAGTGAACAGTTTGTATATTATAATCTAACAGTAAATGGTAGGAAGTGGGCAGGCTAGCAGGAGGTTACAGCAGACACTTGGGCATTCCTCCCTCTGGCTAGGAAAGACGCTAACCCAGTCCATTTCCTTTGAAGCGAGGGTGGAAGATGTTTTCTCATGCCTATTCTCTAGAAACTGGGGATGCATTCTCTACTCCCACTGACCTTTAATGCATTCCAGAGCCTGCGATGTAGCTGGGGAGAAAACTCTCTTAAAGGAAAAGTAGAGCAGAGCTGGCCGAAGCAGCAGGGGTGTGGACCCAGAGACTGTGGAAGGCTAAGTTTCCGAATCTGATTCAGAATCTGATTCCATATCATTTTCATATGTAAATCCTTCATTTTCTCAAACATATCATCTACTTCATAAAATCATATATATATATATATATATATATATATATTAATGTGACACAGGTTGAACGGTGGCAATTTGTTGTGGCTGCTAACACATTTCAGCTCAACTTTTTCAATGCGGACTCTACAGATTGTCTTAGGTGAAGAGTTAAGTAGAAGACTGAAATATGCCAAAATAATTCCTGAAATAAGTATTTGTTCTCATTAGATTCTGTATACTAGAGTTTTAATTGTGACTGAAACAAATAACTCTCTACCCCTTAGAGATTATAGCATAGGAGGAGAGCCAGACGTTTCCAATTGAGTGAACTTCAAGTGCTGTTTAAGATGCAGGTGCTGCGGGAGCTAGTGGGGAATCGCATCCTCTAGGCAGAGCTGCTGACCATGGCAGGAAGCGAGAGGGAGGGGTGGCTAGGCAGGGAGCTAAGGAGGAAGTTTGCAGGGCACACTGGAAGGATGCTTTTGAGGAACTACAAGCCTCAGTCAGGCAGTTTGAGCACTGTTAACAAAATGAAGCAAATGAAAAAGAATGTCCATGAGAGATTCAACGAATGATAAGGCCTGACCGGAAACTACTAAGCGAATATGTGTGTTGGAGACTATGTTCTGAGAGATGCTGCAAAGAGACGTCTCTGTTCCAAGAGACAGTAGAGCGGATCATAGATACCATACTCCCCTAAAGAACAACAGAATCCCACAAAACCTTTCAAACCCAAACTAATCCTGGCAGCAACTGGATAATGATTATGTAACACATGTGTTTGGCTTGGTGCATGATGAATTCTTTTTCAGCATTATAAGATATGCTGGCTGGCATTTTGGACTGAGAACCTCTTGCTATATCACTCATGAACATTGTATTTCTTGAGTCACAAGAAACCCCATTATTCCTAGAGTAGCTTTGCTCAGAGTAGAATATATGCATCTATTGATATAAATACATTACTTCAGCTTCCTTGGTGATATTCTGGACACGACCAATCTCCAGGGTCAGCTCCTGTACCACCTGCTTCTGCCCCATGAGTGAGTGGTAGCCCAGAGGTGATGTAATCATTTTCCCCACACACAATTAGTTGCTGACAGAGTCTGTTGGATAGAATATGTCTGTAGCTCTCTGTCTACACATCTGTCATTTTGTACTCAAAGGTCTTTTGCCTCTTGCCCAAGCATGCCCCATAATGATCTTGCTCTGCCCCCCACCCTCCTTATCTTCTTTCTGGTATGTATCCATTCTGATTTCCTTCCACAAAGCTGAGTGTTTAGATTGCTATAGGAATCCGTGATGGAACTCAACCTGCAGCATTTGTGTCTTGTCTGAACAGGTAGGACTGTCTGGCATTTCTTTCCTTCCCTTAAGTCTCAGGTGAGCTGGCAAAGACCTGGGTGAAAAAAGAAGGCTCCCAGGAAGTTTTCTTTGTTAATATTTAATAAGACATGGGAGGGTTAGGAAGGTACAATTATGAATTGTCTTTAAACCCTGTGAACTTTTAATGCGTAAAACGACGAAACAGTTTGAGCAAGCAGGTGTGACTCAGGTCATTGCTAAGAGATTGGGAAGTTTGATTGCATCATCATCTACTTCCTCTCCAACATCCAGCCTTTCCTTTCTGCCTTCATCATAAATCCAGGACACCACCTCACTCTTTGATCACATGGCTTCCATGTTCCATTGCCAATACCTACTTTTCATTGGCAGGTTTCACATTTGTACATAGTAGGAGAAGTTACTTGTCCCCCCCCCCCCCATTCCATTCTACATAGAGTCAGCTGGTGTGTTTTGTATTCTGTGTAATCACTATCCAAATCTTCTGACAGGTGCAGCATTTTCTCAGTTTCTCTACTTTGTAGAATCCCTACTCATTAGAAGTCATCCTCATTTGACTGAAGAGGAAACATGTACAACTTACAGGGACAAAATTGGTTGGTCTTCAGACCAATATTTGCTTGTTTAAATATTTCTCCATTATCATATTTCAAATCATCTCCCCTTTAGTCCTTTCACTGTCTTGCTTCTTATTGGAGTTCAGGACTCAGAAAGAACAAGACTTCCATGTCATCAAGACTCATTCCAACAAATATTTTAGTATTTCCTCTGCTTGTTGAGTTTTGAGGAGGGTGATTGGTCCATTCATTCTCAGGTTCAATAACAAGGTGGGTCTTTTCAAAGCATGAGAGACAGTGATGAGAATGGTACGTTGATGGAAGCCTTGGGCATCCTGATGAGTCTGTTATGGAGATGGGTGTGTGTCTTTGATTTTATAGAAAACACTCAAATGCATATGTGCCTGTGTGTGCACCCCCCCCACACACAAAATTTTAAATTATTTTCCTGCCAGATTGTGGGTACACAAAGGTAAATATTTTTCAATGTTCCCTTTTCTTAATCTGACCCAATGAATGTTATAGATTCATAATTATTCAAATGAGTTTTTGGAAGGAAGCAAGCAGCCTCCATTTTTTTTTTAAGATTTTATTTATTTTATGTATCTGAGTACACTGTAGTTGTCTTCAGAAACACCAGAAGAGGGGATCAGATCTCATTATAGATAGTTGTGAGCCACCATGTGGTTGCATAAATTGAACTCGGGATGCCTGTGGAAGAGTAGTCAGTGCTCTTAATCACTGAGTCATCTTTCCAGCCCTTCCACGTTTTAGTCTTGATTGTTCATATAAGATCAAGTCACTCTCTGGTTTTCTTTTAGATGATGCAAGCTTTTAAGTAGGGACAGAGGTTGACATTTCAAAACTCTGAAAGTATCTTTTCCACTCACTGATCATATTTAGGTGCTTATTTATATACCCATAAGTGTATGGGTGCATTTGTCAAATGAGTCTTTTCAGTATCTATATTACACAGCTATGGTTGATGTTTTAGTTTTTCTAGACTTAGAGGGTGGACTCTATTCTTATTCCCAGAAAGGCTTTGGAGACATAATTCAAGATTCTTCTATTTTTGTGTCTTTGGAGACATAGTCTTAGCTTTTTAGAAAGCTATAGCTAATAGAATTTAATAGGAAGTGAGATATAATTAAAGCACCCACAACCCACACTTCAGCTTTAGTGTGCCTTTGAGAAGGACACAGTTTGTGGTTTGTAGTTACTCCGATAAGAAGCCAGGTCACTTTATGGTGTGTTATGAGGGGCTGGAGAGATGACTCAGAAGGCAACGTGCTTGGTGTCCAAGCAGATGAGGACAAGTAGATCCCTGGATCTCATGTAAACGCCAGGTGTGATGGTCCGTGTTTACACATCTGGTGCTAGGAAGGTAGAGACAGGTCCTGTCAGCTGACTAGTCAGCCACCCTAGTCCAAATGATGAGCTTCAGGTTCAGTGAGAGACCCCGTCCTAAAAAAAATAAATGCTAAAGAAAGACACCCAGAACTGACATTTGACCTTATTACACAGGCATATGCAAATATATGCACACACAGGCACATAGACACACACATACAAACACACATAGCTTGATATTTTTGTTAATTTTTTTAATTTAAGTTTTCCCAAATAGAGATTATGGATGTATATTTGTGGGAGTTTGGAAGTTTTCCTCAGATTTCACTGACCACCCCTGAATCTGACCAGTCAGAAAGCCAGTCTTCCTGTCAATGAATTCCGTCTTGCCTGTGGCTGTCAGTGAACATTGAACTAGTACCCACAAAACACTGGGCAGTATGTTGATTTCTTGATGCATGGCAAAGCAGAGTTTAGACTGGTACACAGCATAGCCCCCTTTATACACATGTCTTTATGCTGTTGGCTGGAGTATGCAGACATAAACTCCTTTTCCCTTTTCTGGACATGAACATCAGAATATGTGCAGTTGTCCCTTTATGTCAGAGGAGTCGTCTGGGCTGAGTCACAGTTCATTGTGTGCTTCCGTGCACAATAACCATTCCTAAGGCCTTTTAGATAAATGTGTTCCGTGTTAAATGGGCAGGGAGCTAATAGGCCATTTTTGCTGTCATTAATATGTCATTAAAAAAAAATACTTCCGGGGGCTGGAGAGAATACTTAGTGGTTAAGAGCACGTACTGCTCTCTCAAAGGTCTTGTATTTATTTTCCAGCAGGGCTGGCTTTAAGCACCCATTTCAAGTAGCTAACTACAGGCTGTACCTCCAGCTCCGAGAGATCTTAGGTCTCTGGTCTCCTCAGGCCTCTGCATTCACAGCACATACTGCAAACAACACACATGCTTGTACATAATTTAAAAATTAAAAAAAATTCCTTATGTCTGAATAAGAATATAGTTAAAAATAACCTTTTGAATTTGATTAACATTTTAAAGCCTTAAAATGTCTGACATTTACTATCAGATTCTAAGATATTCTCTGAAGTCAGTAAAACTTGTCCAGCTACGTCTGTTTAAACAGAAACATGTCTCCAGAGTTTTTTCTAAGTTCAATGTGTCTTTCAAAGGCTCACATGGGGTTGAAGAAGTGAAAACACTTCTACTCCAGGGAACCAGTAATAGAGGCTTATGTTGTTTCTCCCCTCCTTGAATTTACCACCAGCATGGTGGTGCGAAGAGTCTTAATTTTGGGGCTGAGGTTAAATCAGAGTTCAAGTGTCAACTATGACAGGTAGTAGCTGTAGACATGATTATCTCAACAGTTTTGCTCATAAATTAGCACTGAAATGCTTATAGCAGGGCGTGGTGACACACACCTTTAATCCCAGCACTTGGGAGGCAGAGGCAGGCAGATTTCTGAGTTGGAGGCCAGCCTGGTCTACAGAGTGAGTTCCAGGACAGCCAGGGCTACACAGAGAAACCCTGTCAAAAAAAATGCTTACATGCTTACATGGTGCTGCTGTAAACATCAGTAATGGCAGGTGGGAGAGGGTGCCCTGTGTATGATGGTTACTGTCTCTGTTCTCTAACACATGGACGTGAGGGAGCCTGGCTTCTCAGTGCTGAGCAGCACACAAAGACCCAGTGTCACTGGAACTGCTCTTCATTAGAGATCTGTGAACCAGCTGTTATCCTATGCCATTTTCTAGGGCCATTAAATTATTGTTTGACTAGCAATAGCAACGCCAAATGAAGGTCCCTCCTAGGAGACAAAAAAGTTAAATTCAGTTCATGGACTCAACTTGAGACCACCATTTTTAAAAATGAAGTGCTAGCTGCCAGCCTCCTAAGTCCCTACCCAAATCTATTAGATGGCTGCTTTGCTTTTAAAATGTTTTTTTTTTCTTTTTTTATATTTTTTACAGTAAATCTGAGGTCAGAACACAGAGAGCAGACATGAGCATTCTATCCAAAGTGCTGGATTTAGTGTCTTCTTGCTGAGTACAGTATAATTTTGTGAAAACTGGAGTACACCCAAGCCGAGCTGACACTTCCCTGAAAGACTCTACTGAGTCAGTGGCTTTGTTGAGCGCATACACTGATTTCTCTAATTGCCAGGAGAGGGTGGATTGGCTACCCTTTCATGTTTATATGGGACCAGAGTGAAAATAGAAATCGCTCTTAGTTTCAAAAAGTCTGTCTCAGATGGATTTGATGACGTGTGGTCCCAGAAACATGAGAGTAGGATGAAACTTTCCAAACCTGTCTGGACAGCTCCATGTGACCATGTCTCTAAATCAAGAGTTAAAAACGAATCAAGGATAGCTCAGGGGTACAGTGCTTTCTTGATATGCATAAGGTCTCAGGTGAAATTCAGAGGGGAGAGTACATGTCTCCCTAGAAAGTTAGGATTCCTCTTCCTGGCAAGATAGTCCTGGGGCACAGAGAAAACGTAAAAGACAAGTAAACCACATAGACCATGTAGAGGGGCAATGTGTCCTGCCGGGCAGGATAAGAGGAAGGCAATACAACCCGTAGCAGCTGCTGGGAGAGTCCTTTACTGTCCACCTGCTCCTTCCACTGCCTGCCTGAGCTGTACTGGTGAGTGCTTTGCTATACTGCATGTTAGGGAAAGACAGTGTGAAAACAGCCTGTCAGCTCCCAGGATCCAGGACATTAAGTGATGGAGACCTAGAAACAAGGCAGCATCGTGATTAAGAATGCAGAGCTACTTGGCTGAGCCTAGATCTTGTCTGTGTGCCACTCAGCAAGTTGTTTACAGCTCTCTGTTTCAGTTAGCTAAGCAGTGAGACAGGGCTACTAAGAGAGTTATAGGATTATATGACAATATCCGTCAGGTGTTTGTTCCTGATGCCAGAAGCGTCATTTGCTCACTGGGAGGGGTCTCTGCAGTCATTACAATTTCCCATCCTCATGGCGAGGAGGCTCATTTTAGCATTAATGAACCATCACGTGTCCCGTTGGCTTATATCAATAGACCCTAATAATTGCTTCATATTTAAAACTCATTTACAGCCTTATATCTCAGTGAGAAGGTTTCCTGGGACATTGCTAATCACTCTCCACCTTTTCCATGTGGATCCTCTCAGGGGTAATGCAGAACGTGCCCTTGGGAGTTATCTGTTTAAGCTGATACATGAGAGTGTCCTCTTCATTGAGCTGGCAGCCACACTGGTGGAGTCGGAGTGGTGGGGGAAATCAATGCGACCGTTTTGAATGATGAATGCTTTTAATATGAAGAACAGCATTCTAAAACTTATTGCTGAGAGATGCCGCTGTAACAGGAAGTCATATAAATATTGTCCTGGGGGACCCACCACAAGCCTTGCTACTGAGTAACCCCTTTGGTTGTTATGAAACAAAAGTGGCATGTGCTTGACAAATGCCACTTGAATTATTCTCTGACAAATGTAGATTTGCCAGTGAACCATGATTCATACAAGCATAAGGCATATTCAGTAATTTTTATTTTAGGCAGTTTGGTGTGTATGTACGGGTGGGTGTTCATGGGAGTGAAAGTCTGCATATGTGTGTGTGTGTGCACATATGTGTATGCGTGTATGTGTCATATGTGTGTGAGCGTGCATGCATGTATACATGATTCATTTAAATCCATTCCTAGGCATTTTTTTGGGGGGGGAGTAGAAGGTGTATACTTACAGATTTGGCATCATCATCTAGAAACTTTCTGCTTTCAGCTAAGAGTATCATCAGTTGGTTATGGAAGCCTCTCCCTATTAAGAAAGTCAAGAACTCCATGGCCTACCAGTTGACTGCAATTTTGTAATGGCAATAATGGAAACAGAGCGTTTGTTATTAAATGATTTGGAAAAATGCATTTGGAATGTGCAGTGGGTAAAACACACTCTACCTTTACATATAACTACTCTGCTACAGCCCTGCCTGGGCATCTAATGGGGTTTTTAGAGAGATAATAATCATTATTGATCTAATGTCCTTAGATCTGTGCATAAATACACCCATATTCCTTATCATAGAGCAATACCCTTTCCTACAGTCTATGATTTTAAAAAGTCTAATGGTTATGACACCTGTTAGGTGGATGCCATGCACTGGTCTCTAGGCAGGCTTTGATTTATGGTAAATATTCAGTCATGCTTTAGTTGTCTGGATACACTCACTCACCTCTCGGTCCTTCTACCCCTCAATCCATCTATTCATCTGTCTAATTGAAATACAACCACTAGCAAAATACACTCCTTAAGTTCATATCTCATTGAGATTGCAAGTAGATTGGGAGATTAAGTAAACCGAGTATGTGATAATTTTGGATCATCAGTTCTATAGTAGATATCAGCAGGCATTGCAACAGAAATGACTGGGCAGAGGTACTGCTTTTATACCAGAAGGCTGGGCTTGGCGTTAGGCCTATGGGAGGGTACTCTAAGAGATAGGAAAGCTTTTTCTGAGACCTCAGAGAGCCAGTGTTTGATCTGTGGTTGTGACATGTTGCATAACAACAGGAGACCAAGGACACAGAATCCTCTGGCCAGGACTTCAATGATTTGCACACATATTCTATTTAATTTGGTGCTTCAGCATTCTTCTTCATGTGGGGAGGATAGGACTGGGCAGGACTGGGCAGGACTGGATAGGACTGGGAAAAATTGGAGATTCTGAACTTGGCAGGCAAGGTCTTTGCCATGGGTCAGTGGAGCCTCCTTCCCAGGTATAGCCAATGTCAACTGAACTTTGTACCTCCTGGGACCTCATCTGTGTTTACTCTCAAAGGACAGTGGTTGGGGAGGTAAGCCCCGAGCTAGGGCTAGGCTGGTGCTCATTGACCTGCCTGCCTCACACTTGTGTCATTCTGCGCCGTGCTCTCATCTCTGTGCAGCGCTGTCCTGTGAGCCGCTGCTTGTCACAATTCTCCTCACATCAAGACACTCTGCTAGGAACGGGAGCTCCCTCTACACCCATTTTGAACTTGTCAATTATAGAGTCCTTTCTAGCCATTTCTATTATTAATGAAGTTTGAGTCATAGCACTTGTTTTTGGAAAAGAAACCTAAGCAGGGGTTGAAGCTCAGTAAAAGGGCAAGAGTAAATTCAGAATCCTTCAAGACCTGGCAGAGAAGGAAACTCATCCATTGTTATAAATTCTGTTGTCAATGGTTTGAAAAGTTCTCTGTATTTTTTTTAATCGATTAACTCTGTGTATAGAACAGCGTAATATGATTTCTTTAAAATGGGAAAAAATATATAGATGTATAGCTTTACGAGGAAAAAGAAACTTACTTAGATATTGAGATTAAACTTCACATTTTTTTGAGCTTTAGAATTGTACAGATAAATGCTTATTTTTAGTGTTGCTGTGTCTCTGGATGGAGCCAAAAATGTAACAATTTCTTGCAAATAATTAAGAATTATAACAAATTAATGATGAAACAGATTGACTAGGTTATATTCACTTTCCTGTTACACATCTGTGTTGTTGGTAGCACTCTTTGTATGAGTATCTAATTCTAGAGAATATTAAAATTGCAGATAATATACATGTCTGTCTTATTTGTCAGATAATGTACATATCTGTCTTGGCTGTGGAAAAGAAAGAACTCATCAAATATGTTATGTTTTAGTTATCAGTGTCTCTTACATTGAATAAAGCCAGGATATTTTTGATCTTTGTGTAGAGTCATGTGGCAGGTTCATGTCCTTGAAGTCAAGCTTCCTACTGAGTCCTAGAATATTCTGTAATATAGCATCTTACATAGCTACTTCCAGTTCATCTCAGCTGCCCTTCAGAAATCTTGATGGCATCATTATGGCAAAGAATATACTTCCCCACATACAAAACACATCACCGTGTCCTAATGTTTCACTGTTTTCAGATATGATTTACACACACACACACACACACACACACACACACACACACACACACACACCTATACTAAAAAGAAAAAAAAAAGTAAAAGTAGAAAAAAAAAATCAAATATTCTGTCTTGGGGAGGAGTCAGCCATTATGAGGGGTTCTAAGTTTGTTTGCAGTTGAGCCTTGATAGACATAATTTTACAGAATTACAAATACTGTTTAGTTGGGGCTTTATAAATGTCATTAGGGATTTTTCAAGTGGCTCCCTAGCACCTGGAGACAAATTTTAATGGCTGGTTTGATAAGTGAACCAAGAAGTCTTTCCTATGTTTATTTGGGAACCTGTCTTCCAAACCATACCACTTACTATTCATCCCAGACCAGGTCTCCTAAGCCTGACATTTATACACTTTCCATAATCTCATTTGTCATCTTGAGCAAATCCAGGAGGACATCTTAAGCTTCACCTCAATCATGGAATCCTTTACAGGTTCACATGGTTAGTGTGTATTGGGATTTGGAACAGAAGGTTAGGGATTGGGCATTTCCATATAGATTTAAAAAAATAGTCTAAATATTAAAAAATTAAGATAAAACTAGTATCCCCAAACAGTTGACACTGGAACTACTTGGGAAACAAGATTTAGCTAAATAATTTTTCCTTTATACTACCGGGACAGGAGGTTGTGGGTTTTCAATTGTTTTAGACCAAGAAGGTTCTTTTTCTCAGATACCTGAGATAATATGTTTCCTGAAAGGTAAAATTACTCAGAATATTAGGAGCAAAGTGACCTTAAATAATGCACTGGAATTTTATGCTTTTTTTTCATTTTTTTCTCTTTATTAGATATTTTCTTCATTTACATTTCACATGTTATCCAGAAATTTTCCCTTACCCTCCTGCATCCCCGCCCTGCTCCCCTACAAGATGGCTCAGCAGTTAAGAGCACAGACTCTCTTCCAGAGGTCCTGAGTTCAATTCCCAGCAACCACATGGTGGTTCACAACCATCTGTAATGGGATCTGATGCCCTCTTCTGGTGTGTCTGAAGACAGCTATAGTGTTTTCATATAAATAAAATAAATTTTATGCTTTTTAATAAAATTCAGCATAGCTGAACTGAGTTAGCAAATCCACAGCAGAGCCTAGCGAGTTTATAATAAGGATGACCCATCCAAACTGTCTCCACTGTGCTGTGAAATGTGAATTGGTGTGGATTGACAATGTAGAGAACAGCTAAAATGTCCTTGTCGTCTAGTTTAAGTAAACATGGAAATGAGAAGTGTCGCACTGCCTTGTACCCTAATGCAAAGATGACTGTGCATCACATTAGGAGAGAGTGGTTCTGAGGCCCACGAAGATGCTCAGAGGGTGAAGTACAAGCAAGGGGACCTGAGTTTGGTTCCCTATCTATCACCCAAAGGCTAGGTGCTACAGCTCATGTCTGTCACCCCAGTGCTAGGGATGCAGAGACTCGCAGGTACAGGTCTCTTTCTGGTCAGTCAGACAAAGCAGCATAGCAGTGAGGTCCAGATGCAAGATATGAGCTCAAAACCAACCAACTAACCAACCATAGAGAGCAATAGAGGTGTCCTGACATTGACCACTGACATCTGGACACATGGGAAGGGAGGGAGGGAGGGAGGGAGAGAGAGAGAAGCTTTTGAAAAGTCAGAGTGGACGGTGGTAGCCAGTGATAGTCAGCCTCACTCAGGTGACCCTTGTACACAATGAGAAGGAGAGAACCATGTTCATTGGAGATTGGGACCAAGCTGTAGATTGAGATGTCTTGTTTAGACCAAAGTTTCATTGTCTAGATCTAGACATCCCAGTTTAGCCTAAAAGTGAGTTCCAGGACAGCCAGGGCTATACAGAGAAACCCTG